>JAVQJF010010768.1:0-18206 GCA_036023855.1 Gadopsis marmoratus
CCCCCCCCCCCCCCCCCCGGTGTCCAAGCATCATGGCTGTGCCGCGATGTCACATCTAGCTGCATGACAACAGAGGTAAGACAATAAATACATGGCGCTGTGGAAGCAGTGGTTGCCGT
The DNA here is from genome assembly GCA_036023855.1 of Gadopsis marmoratus. NCBI lineage: Eukaryota > Metazoa > Chordata > Actinopteri > Centrarchiformes > Percichthyidae > Gadopsis > Gadopsis marmoratus. The sequence goes on from JAVQJF010010768.1 coordinate 120, forward strand.
GGAGACGGTGAACAGTCAGTGTGCGTTGACACATATTCAGTCCACGAAACATCTGTAATATTAATAGTGATTTTGACTTTGTAGCATGCCCGTCATGCTCAGTATTTACCTTTAATTTAATATTTGTTGTAACGTGTACTGTGGCCGTAGTGCGGTGTTAATATAGAGAAGCAAAGGGTGTCTTTTTTACATTAATGTGTTTTGTCTGTGGTGTTTGGAGTGCGTGATATATTCCGTCTAAAATATGTTATGGTTTAGGGAACCAACATCAGAATCATTAGCTTGTATATGATTTTGATCAAATGTAAAATTATTGGCAACATAATGTGTTTAAATATCAAATTCTTTACTATTATTAATGGACGTAAAATAGATGAATTCTAGAAGGTTATATATATATTTGAAAACCGTTTAAAATATGTTTTAAATTAAATTTACTTATTACTATTTTATTTTAAGAAATGTACAAAATCTACAATTATTAGAGGCAACAAAGCTGTAGAAAACTATTTAAAAATGTTATGCCCAAAATAAACAGGTGAAGTAATGTGTGCTAATTTTAATTGGCAACAAGCATCAGTGTTACCGTACAAATGGGAAATTCCACGGTGGTATTTGCAGTTTATTAAAAATATCATTATCAGTTTGGGATTAAACGGTTAACAGACATCTGCAAAAAAATGAAGATGTGTATTTGCATCCTTAATAAAACCATTATAAAGCTAAAGGCTGCTGACTGGGGAGTCCTGAATGCAACACTGACTCACTGCATTTTATTTGTGACGGTGGAGGTGGAGATCAACCCTGAAGCTGGAGATGAGGCGTCTGTCACGTAAGAAAGCCCTGAGCTTGGTGAAGGAGCTGGACGCCTTCCCCAAAGTGTCAGAGAGCTATGTGGAGACCTCGGCCTCAGGAGGAACAGGTGGGCCAACGATGCCGCAAAGGTATCAGCCATTTGCAGATACACCTGCTTTGAAAGAACAGTAACAGCCCTGTCTGTGTCATCCACAGTGTCCCTGATAGCTTTTAGCGCCATGGCACTTCTGGCTATCTTAGAGTTCTTTGTTTATAGAGACACTTGGATGAAGTATGAATATGAAGTTGACAAAGATTTTTCCAGGTAAGCTTAGAGGTCTGAAATGTTACACAGACATCCCCCAAGCAAATGGTGCGACTTCCTTCTGATCTCTTTACTTTCTTACATATATTTACAGTATGTGGCAGGAAAATGACCGTAAAGCTCTTTTTCATCATTTACAGTAAATTGAGGATCAACATTGACATTACAGTTGCCATGAAATGCCAGCGTGAGTATCCCACCTCTTTGTAATTGAAGATACATTTCTCCATGAAGTGCACTGTTGATTTAAATATGTGTCCGTTTATGCTGGGGATCGCATGCATTTCAGATGTCGGAGCAGATATTCTGGACCTGGCCGAGACCATGATCACATCCAGCGGCCTCCAGTACGAGCCTGTTAGTAAAGCACGTCTCCTTTTTTACGCAGAACACAGAGGCATGTTCTTTCCAGCTTTTGCAGACGTCGCTTTTCACAACGGCACCTCTTCTCTTTGTATGTTTGTTCAGGTTATTTTTGAACTGACTCCACAACAGAGACTGTGGCAAAGGTAATCACACGGGGGTCTGCAAGTACTATAAAAAGTCTAAACTGATGTTATCTAACTTGTTTTATGGGGGGGGGGGGGGATAAAATTGGTATAATTTTTTATTCTAATTGTCATTTTCAAGACCTTAAAAAGTGTATTTAAGGTTATAAAGGTCATTTAAGGTCTTGCAGGTACACTACTGACGAAGAAATTGTGTTTTTGTGGCCATAGAAAGTTGAAACTTTAGATTATAAAAACTACGGAGACAAACCTGGAACGGATTAGAGATTAGGTCCATCAAGATTCCTTGTTGCTCAGGTGTCTCGCTGTTTTTTCTCCTCAGGACGTTGACTCTCATACAGAACAGGCTGAGAGAGGAACACTCTCTTCAGGAAGTCCTTTACAAAACTCTCCTCAAAGGAGGTCCCACTGCCCTGCCGCCACGGTCGGTTTCACACGTGCAAACAAACAACTATTTTTTTTGTGTGTGCGTGATCAAGTCATCATTCATTTTTATTTTAAAAGCAAATAAAAACGGAAGAAACATTAAGTTTGTTTCTTCTACTCACAGAATGAAGTAATTATGCAGACTGTTACAGATATGTTGCTGAGAAACATGGAGTCAAATTACATGTGCGTGTGCGTGTGTGTGTAGGGAGGATGCCTCTATGGAGCCTCTTAGTGCTTGCAGGATACATGGGCACGTCTACGTCAACAAGGTGGCGGGAAACCTACACATCACCGTGGGAAAGTAAGAATCCATCAATCAAAAAGGCACCGATACGTATATAACTACACAGAGGTCGCTCAGCTCCACGTAAAGGCTGCAGTGAAATACTTATGAACGATCCAGCTGCAGAATTTGTGTAAATATGAATAGAGCTGTTGTCGACACCCGTCCGCCTAACCTCTTCTGCCTTTTCCAGGCCCATTCACCATCCTCAGGGTCATGCCCACATTGCAGCTTTTGTGAGCCACGAAAGTATGTAACCGTTTAGTTTTTTTTTTAAATTATGCTCGCATGCGTTTTCTTTGGCTAGTTACACAGTAGAGCTCGTCTATCTGCTCATGGTGCAAACAACATTATGTTGGCTCTCCTGCCAAGGCAGCTGCCAAATAAAAAGAAAAAAGAAACCATAAAGAGAAGACAGCCAAATAAGTATTTGTTCAGCTGAATATTTGCATCCATCTTTCTCACAGTGTTTCATTTATTGGATATGAAAGATGATTTTTACATCAATAATGCTGTCGAATGTTTAATTTTAGATGTCATTTGTAATCATTTAAACAGCATTATGCACAGGCTTGTAAATGCAGAGGATGTTCAGCGATTCCACCGTGGCCTTGCTTGAACCTGAGCTTTCTCTCGCCTTTGCATTATAGCGTACAACTTCTCCCATCGAATAGACCATTTATCTTTTGGGGAGGAGATACCAGGCATCATTAATCCTCTGGACGGCACAGAGAAAATCACCTATAACAGTAAGTTACTGTTTCTCAAGAGATAGGAGAGGATGGAACACGACGGGGTCGTTCCAAAACGGTTTTCTGCAGAGTTAATGGCGTGTTGAGACATTTATTTAATCGTGATTTGACCCAAACTGCCCTTAGCTCACCTTGCATGGTCGCTGCTAAGTAGCTATTATTGGAAAGAGGTTCCCTTTGCAGATAAAGTTTCTCAAGCTGAATTTACGTATTTTCACTCCTTGAAATTAATGTGAAAACCTAAAATTGTGTTTTTCACACATTATACCATGCCGTGTGTTTCACTACAGATAACCAGATGTTCCAGTACTTCATCACAGTGGTCCCAACCAGACTGAACACACACAAGATATCCGCAGACACACACCAGTTCTCTGTGACTGAGCGGGTGAGTAGAAAGTAATTGAAACCCATTAACAGCATCATCTTTTACAAAACAATCTCACAAATTTTTTTATTTTTAAATAAATGAGACGCAAGAGGAGGGCTGGGCAGGGGAGAAACCCGAGACAACATTAACCGCCTTACTGTTCGATAATAAGGAGCGGGCGATAAACCACGCAGCGGGCAGTCACGGCGTTTCCGGCATCTTTGTGAAGTACGACACCAGCTCCCTGATGGTGACGGTCAGCGAGCAGCACATGCCACTGTGGCAGTTCCTGGTGCGACTGTGCGGCATTATCGGGGGTGTATTCTCCACAACAGGCAAGTCTGGTTTCATCTGCAATCATGTTTATTTAACAGGGACAGTACAGATAACACTCTCACACAGGAAGAAGAAACGCAACACGAGTAATGCATATGGTGCATCCAGCTTAAGTTCATTTGCAGGCTGGATTTTGGGCATAAAACTAAATACACTGTATAAAATATTTATTTTAACCGGTAATTTGAAACTAGTGTCGACTTAACATGTGATTTTTATTAAAAACGACATTTGGAAGTGTCCGAACTCATCCATCTCTTTAAAAAAAGGCATGGTCCATGGGTTCGTTGGCTTCTGTTTCGACGTCATCTGCTGTCGCTTCAAGCTTGGAGTCTATCGGCCCAGAGAGGCGAGTGTTCGCCACACAGTCTATGGACGTCACCTCATCCAAAATACATTTGCTTCACCGTGAAGTCGATCTAATAGCCTTTCCTGTACTAATCTCTTCTAGGATGTGCAGCTACACAACCAGATGAACCATCTGAACAATCACCAGACTCCATTGTTGGCTGACAACGTCCCTCAGGAGTAGCTGTTTTTCCCCAATGACCAGGCTTTCTGGGCATCAGTCAAACTGCTGATTCTGCCTTCTGCATGGTTTAATGAAAGAAATGAAGAGTGTCACTGCTTTCTCATCCCAGTAGGAGAGAAGGCGTCACCGTGAGAGGATATCCTGTGTTATTTAATGTTGTTCAGTTTGTAAAGATTTGGTTTTTCCTTTTTTTAAATTGTCAACATTAAATTGTATTTTCTACTGATAAGGGTAAAGCTGCCTGCCAAACACTGTGGTTACTTTGAAACACAGGCTCTTTAGGAAACGTTTGCCTTGTGACTGCAGACAATTCCTTTTGAATATCTGGGCTGGAGTTTGTTTCTTTAGAAATGTTTTAGGATTTCTTTTCCGTTTGCTGGAATATTACATAATACCGAATGTTTGGTTGTCATTCCAATTCCAGTAAATGTTTAAATATTCATAAAATAAATTAAAAATACATGTGCAGGTTTGTTTCAAAAGCATTATTGTGTGGAAGACTCACTTGAGAAACCAAAGCATATTGCACAAATTCAGTATCGTCAATCCCAATATTTCTGTGTAAATAATAGCTTCTTTTAAGATAAAAGAAAATTCCAGTGTTTAAGAGGTGGCGCGTGCTACTGCTAATAAGAGGTATTTTAGCTGAAGCAAGTGAGTGTATTGATAAATTAACAAGCTTACAAAGAGTGGGACTACACTGAGAATGAAAGAAAATAAGGTCATTTGAAGCCTGGAAACACTTCGAGAACAAAAGGACTGCGGAACTTAAAGTAGGACTCTTCCGAGGTTGAAAAATGACATAAAACCCCACTGTTACATAAGCAAAGGTTTAAAGTGTGTTATAGTGATTTTGTATTGTATTTGAGAGACAGATAAAAAAAATATACATATAAAAATCAAAGCAGCAGACAAAAATATCACAACTTTTAGTCCCTAGTATGAATAAAGGTCCAAAAACTCTGGATCCTACATTTCCCATAATGCAACTGGACTGCGTATTTTGCCTGTGACTTTCAAACTCAGTGCATTTAGTTTGTAATGCAGACGTTTTGCTACCACATTTGAAACCACTAAGCCAAAACTGAGATTACCCTGATGACATCACTGGGGTCATTTCCTTGGACTTCCAGCAATTTACACCTTCATTTATCAAAAGGCCACAAAGTATTTTAACGTGGCTGGTAATTTTGATGTTAAATCAGTAAAACTACCTGGTTTAATGCAATGCAGCACACTTGCACTGTTTCTCTCCTAGTTTAGGTTCAGGTTTGTGAAGCAGTCTTGAATGAAGCGCTGTAAATGAAGGTGGTCAAAACTCCAGAACTACACAGACAATAGCTCTGCAAGAACAATTAAGACGAAATCACTTCATCGTAGAAGCATTGCACGACTGTAGACATTTTGGTTTATTATCCCCCTCTGAAATTAAGAGGACAGTTAACCACGATTACACCACAGACATAGACTTTGCATAAACATTTATTTAGTTTTGTCCCTTTTCCTCCCATAAAAAAGGCTCGTAACTGTTATGTGTATTCTGTCTAGAGTCAAGCCTGGCAGTTTTCTCATTTTAGTAAAATTCAGACTTGCCGATCACACTAAACACTTTTTGTAGACTAGCTCTGTGGTGAGACACTCACCATGCAAATAACAGTCAAATACAATTTTTTGATAATCTATAAGAATAATATGTAGTTCAGCTATTTACAGATCTTCCAAACTGAAGTCAAGGATGTAATACCAGGAGGTTCTCCCTCATTTATAGCCTAGCACTTTTGGGATTTAGGTTCAGACTAACATATAGGTCACAGTTTGTCTTTCTTATAAATAGTCCATAAGGTAAGGTGTGGTGATCCTCAAGGCTCCATACTTGGTCCACTGCTTTTTGCAATATTTGTCTGTTTAATAGAATCATTTTCAGCTGCAACATGAATTTGTGCTCCTATGCAGAGGACATTCAACTCTATATATTGGAATTTGTAGAAATGATTGCTCCATACTCGGGCTGGTTTAATTACCGTTTGAAAAAGATCCTGCTTTTCTTACATGTAGATGAAGCCGAAATGCTCTTTTTCTACTTTAGTTTGAAGAAAATCTGCAGCTTTCAACATAATTTAACAAGTATTTGCAAATGTAACCAATTGTAGCCTCCATACTTTGGCTTGCTATTCAAGCTCTGGGTGATTTAATGGCCTGCCCCAACATAAAATACACGATCTTTCTCTCATATCTAACAAACCTTATGACCTCTTCAGAACCTCAAGAAATCTTCAGACAGTAGTGCCTTCATCTTCACCTGGGTGTGTTCAACACCTACTGCTGTTCTGAAGGTATTTCTAGAAAGACTAACCATCTGGATGAAAAAAAGAATATTCCGTCTGCTGAACGATATGATTTTTAAACCCTATTCCCAAGTTGCAACATGTTTCTTATCCAGATGAGTGATTGGCTGCAACTTGGGTTTAAAATCTTTATCGTGCAGTAGATTTTTTGATGCAGATGGTTAGAGGTCAGAACAATGGTAAGTGTTGGTAAACAAACTCCTAGGTTTGTAAAATATCTCTAAATAATTAGTTTACAAAGAAACCGATACTCTGATGTAACCAATACACTAGAAGCACAAACTGGGGCTAGGTGTCCATCTTTCTCCCTACTCCACTAAATTGCATGTTCTAAGCTTGGTCCCGCAACCTCACATACAGTACCTACAGTCTTGGACATGGAACTATGTGAATCACTGATAGTGGAGCTGCTAGAATCCCATTGTTGCATCTGACATTTTTAACCATTAAACATAATGTTAATTTCCCCCTGCCATTTCAACCCCAGCTGTGCGAGGAGAGCGGTGCCTCTTTAAATTGCCTTTTGATGTTTTTGGGTTAGTTTGTCTTCTTAGAAAAACTTGGGTTTGGTTGGGAGACACTGTACAGTATTTGATACTGTGTGTGTGTATGAGCATTCAAACAAAGGGTTCATGTTCAAAGACATACTGACATTTGTGAAAGTAAATAACCGACATCCTCAACAGCAGGAAAGATGGCAGATCTGTAGGTTTTGATATATGTAGTAATACAGTTGTGTAGTCAGATTTTTACCTTGAATACTAGTCTCAATAATCTGGATTGGCCTCGAGACAGACAGCCACCATATAGGGTCTTGGGTGCAATCTTAAAAAGGCAGTAGACACATAATGCAAGACACACAGATATCCAAAATCAACCGTGTCTTAAAGAGGAAATGGAATTCCCCCACAGTAAAAAACAGAGAACCAAAATAATCTTATAGAAATCGTCCTCCACTAAAGCACTGCCATTTTTCAAGTAGGAAAGAAAATCATCACAAGGCAAGGCAATGTACCTAGATTCAAGAGGATGGAAATGATGACGTGGAAAAGAAAATGGAAGTCACACAAAAGGCTTGTGGTTGCATATATAATTGGCCACGTTAAGAAAACGGTAGGAACAAAACGAACACTTGTTTTGGACGGGGTCTGGTGACTGATCAGTGCAGGTACTGATGACGGATTTCTAAACTAGACAAATAATTCATGGCTAGTAGTTCCGAGTACTTCACTCAACTGCAGCCCTCAATTGTAGAAAGTCCCCTGCTAATCCACACTATAGGTTGGATTTGGAGTGTCCTTTGTGGACGGTCAGAGCCTCAGATGTTACGTCCTGCTGAGGGCAGCTGTCTCTGGCTTGAGGTGGTGAGGACAGCTCAGTTGGTTAAGGTGCTGGATGCACGAAAGTAGGAGAGGAACTTGAAACAGAGGCTGACCACGAAGTACCAGATGTTTCTGGCCATCTGGGAGCGGGCGATAAACACCCTCCAGATGAAAACCACCAACACGGTGTTGAAGGTGTAGCGGATGTTCCTAAGTCTGGGAAAGAGGAAAAAGCAGAGGATAAACGAGAGAGGAAATAATGGAAGGGTTTTCAAATCACAGAGATGATGATAATCATTAAATGTTGTAAAGATTCTACAGAATAAAACCTAAAGATGTACACGCTATTACACACAAACAAAATTTGGTTATATGATGGATTCTGAATACACTTACCCTAACGATAAGTGTAATAATCATTTTGAGTGATTTAAGCTGTAAATTCTTATATGCAGTGTCACCACTCTTGTCGACTTACTTCCTCAGATGCTGCCTGGCAGCAGGAATATCAGACATGTCTTCGTTCAGGACGTACTTCTTGGTGCCGATGCAATAATTCTCAATGTACTCAGGCCAGTTCAGCTGGCGAACATCAAAGTTAAATGTCTGCAAGATAGAAAACATAGGAACTAAAACTAGTGTTAAATACGCAATAAAAAATGTGAAATCCCACTCTCGTTCACTAGATGGAGCAAGTGACTCCCCAATGCTATTAAAATGTTGTATATTCCCAGTTAAAAGAGGGAATAATTCCTTTAGGGATAAACAGTATAAGCAATCATTTAGACTGTGGTGGGAGAAGTACTCCGATCCTTAAGTAAATGTAGCAATACTGCAGTATAAAAATACTCAATTACAGGTCTTGCATTCAAACATTTTACTTGACTAAAAGTACAGTATTAACAGTAAAATGTATTTAAAGTGTCAAAAGTAAAAAGTACTCATTATGGAGATCAGCCACTTAACAGAATCTTACATTTATATCTTTGGATTGTTATGATGGAGGTAATGCAAGCAGCAAGTAAACAATGGTATATTTTGTCAATGTGGAGCCAATCTTTACCACTTTATTTCACAAGTTGATCATATGTTTTGTATGAACCTTAATCTGTAAATTATCTGGTAACTTAATTTGTCAAGTAAATATCGTACAGTAAAAAGCACAAGATGAAATGTAGTGAAATACAAGTATAAAGTGGCATAAAGCAGCTCAAATATCTACATAAGTACAAAACTAAAGCGCATTTAATCATTTTCCACCAGTGAGTTTGCGTTTGCTGCGACCTGCACAGAGCTTCAGATTGGTGAGAAGGTTTAGAACGACCATTCAGATGAGAATTATGAGTCTTGTGTGATGGCCCAAACAATCTGGTTCCTAAATCATCTTAGAAGACAGAATATTTGGCCCAAACTGGCAACTTGAACATGGATCAGCCTACCTTCCTGTCCTCTGGGGTTAGTTGGCTCATCAGCATGCTCATGTTCTCCGAGTTCCACTCCCAGTCCTGGCTGCTGAAATACTCCAGCAGGCCGATGGCCTTGTGGAGACGGTTGAAGATGCGCATCATCCTATAGTGAGGTGGAGGGGGGCAGAGGTTATTGTACACCAACCTCTCTTTAGATTTCAGTGCAAGTGCAACAGATAGTTGCGAGTCTTACTGTGGCTTTTGTCCAGAGAGTCGCAGGAAGAGGTCGTAGATGAGAGCAGGGAACTTGTGGCTGACCAGGATCCAGTACTGGTTTATCAGGTAGTTGGAGGTGATGTTGGCGTTGGGCCTGCGGAAAGCCTGCTCCAGCGGGTTCCTCTTGAAGGACGACATCACGTGGTGCTCTGCAAAAAACAAAAAACAAAGTGCACGGTTCAGGGGGTTAATTAGACAAAATACAGCATTTATCCCCGAGGTTAAAAAGGCAACATCTAGTTCAAGCTGATTTCTGATAAATGCTAGTCTTGCTCTTGCCCCAGTTGGTGATCTTATTGTGTTGTAATACACGAGACGCAGAGCCGAGCCCCTCGAAGACTCCAACCACCTGGATGAAAGAGCTATTTAACCCATTTCATACGAGTCTGTTGCCTTATTCAAGTAGCCAGAAAATGAGCCTCCATGCTCTTTAAACACAAGCAAAATATAGAGTTTTGTACAAAGCAATAACTGATATTTTATATTTTGTGGTTCACGGCGTGCAAATTGTTTTCTGGATACCATTGTTTGATTGGAAACATCCCTTTTTTATTGTGCAGCAGATTGAATATTATTTTTATCCATAGTCTGAGGATTTTGGAAACACCTTCAGAACAGTGGTTAGTGTCGTTCAACATCCATGCAGGTATTTATTTTTCTGAATATCAGGTGTTTTAGCTCTGTGACCTGAATGTAATGGTTATGTAGGAAAGCAGAGGGCTAGGCGTGCTACTAAAACTAAGTGGAAATGTGAGGAACTCATGACGCACCGACGATAAACAAGCCATTTAAAAAAACCCAGGTTCTCATCATCCACTTATCAGGAAAAATTTAAATGTGCAAACACAGACTGCAGCATCTATACAAGGATCATGACTTCCAGGAACCGTGGCTGGCCTTAATCATAACCCGATTTTCAGCTCTGGGTCTCAGGGGACCATCAGGCAGAACAGCAGCCACAGAATGACTTCCCCTACTGGGCAGCACAGCCGGCTCCTCCTCCGCCTCCTCCCAGGATCCAGCAGAAGCTATCCACATATACAGAGAGCAGCCATGTGACTACTGACATTACATCACACACACACCGGCACGCAAACTAGGCCTTGCCCCGTTTGTTTCCATGGCAACAGATATGTAGTGGTTGCAGGGGCCAAGCTGACCAGATCCGAGGTGACAGCCAGCTGTGCTCCGGCCCCTCGCGGCCTGATCAGGAGTATCGCCGCTAACCTTGAGCTGCCCTCCGAGGTCTGGGACAACTGTGCTAGAAACGAGGAGCTGGATCCTGCACCTTTACTTTAAATTTCATATTCAGGAAAAAATAAAATAAAATTTCCCCCGTCGTTTCTTGGTCTCTTCTGATCCTCGTGTTTTAGATTATCTTCATTCCTAGTTCTCATTCATTCCTAGTTCTCATTCATTTGGGCCAATGAGATTAGAGCACACCGTTCATAACAGAGAGTCGCAGTGATGAGACCTAATCCAGCTACGAGCCATCTGGTAGCAATTTCCTCGGTGAAGCGAGCGCGTTTGCTAATCTGAGAGGAAACAGGAGGGAGAGAGAGAGAGCGAGAGAGAGAGAGAGAAAGGGTCCTTTGTCATCCTGCCAGCCACAGCCCTCTAATCCCACTGTATCTGATGACCGCTGGGATGGAAACAATGAGATTTCACTCTTCACGTGTAATTTCACCGCTGCCATCGAGACTTTGAAACAAGAACAGTTATCACAAAGCATAAAGGCACCGAGCTCAGATTCACATCAACTGCACCCAATACGTCATACATTGGCATATAAGGCAGAGATAAATGATGTACATTATTTAAATGTCTAATCACACACACACACACACATCTTTATACAATCCTAAAAGACGTACATGTAGAGACAGCACAGCTCATGAATACAATATTTTTGAGCTTTCAGTGAACAGAAGGCTCAGTTATATGCTGGACCTTGAATACATGTTTTCCTTTGTATTTTTTATTAATTGTTTTATAATCTGGGGTAAATGTAATAATTGAGTGATTCAAATTATAATTTCTTCCATTTCTTATATGCACAATATTCCATCAGTGCCTTGGTAATTGGGTCAGATGGGAAGAAAAAGGTTTTTGCTGATGGGAATGTTTTGCAGAGCTATTTGGTCACGAACCAAAGTTTAGAAGAAAAGTCAGAATCACCAAAGTTGTTAAAATTCCTTTGGAGGGAGACATGTTGTTCTACAGTTCAGTGATCAGTGGGATTCATCCTCTTGGGACCATGAATGTCTGCACCAAATCTCATGGAAATCCATCCAATAGTTGCTGAGATACGTTTTTAATGTGAAAGTTTAGTTCTATGCAAACCTTCCTTCTCAAAAAGGAAAGATTTACATTTTCTGAAAATAATTGATTACAAATTGAAAATCCATTCCGTGCAAGCTCTCAAGAAGATGCCAATAAATCCAGAAGCTATTTATATTTGGAAAAAAAGTGTCTTGAATATCCCACCAACACCCTCCAAAATGTTACAGCCATCTTCTGTCTCTCTCCAGAAGGTGGCAGACGCTCTCCACAACAGCTCCGACCACAAACTGCACGATTTAACTACATCACAGAGACATGCTGTCACAACACTGGAGTATTGATTTGTGATGATGAACGAGAACCGGGACAGCAATATTGTGGGATGCCTGCCGGCGCAGACACAACAGCTCTATAAATATTCTCCTGCAGTGACAGATTCCTATTACCTTTAAGCAAGGCGACAAACACTGTACCTACCAATCTCTCCCCAGTGGAACGGGTTGATGCCGCCGGTCGTGCAGTTGTACACCTGAGCTGCTTTAGGTCTGCAGGGTGTGAGAGAACAAGGTCATAATCACGCCAAAAACAAAACCCCCCAAAAACCTAACATCAAGTCTGCATTTCCTGGTAGCACTGCACTGTGCGAGTAGCCTACGTAAGCTATGGAACTATAGTGCTATAAAAACCTTAAAAAAAACCCAGATAATTCATGACAACACATGCAGACCTTTAACAGATTGCTGACAAGATACTGAATATATCTAAATTAACCTGTTAACATACTGTCCAATGCAGGGGTCAATACTTAACTTATATTTTTCTGTTTTTCTGTTTTCCTTCTGAAAATAAGTACAGGTTGTCAGGTAAACACCAGTATAAATCACATAACATTTGGCAATGTTGATGCATTACTACATTTGTGAGGTATGATCTATTTATTTTCCCCCTGAAATGCATGAAAAATTCATGAAATGCATGTTTGAATGGAATTTAGGTTTAAAACAATGTTTTCAGGTTGATTTTGTTTATTATCCTAGATCCTATGGGAGTGTTCAGCTTGGCTTCCCCCCCATTTGTGCTCTTCAGTTAACTTGAATGTAATAAGCATGTTTGTTAAACTTATTTTTCTACCAGGAAAACTAATATTTTGAATTTTATCCGTGATCGTTTACTGTGGTCTGGATGGCCAGAATAGAAATACCCGATAGTCTTATGAATAAGCTTTATGTACACACACCTCTTTCTGAAAGAACGCTTTCAGGTCCATTAAGATGGCAGCATATACAGTATAAACACAAAATATATCTACATATGTATCATGAAGATATATTTCAAATTTGTTTCCAAATTGAGTGATATCTAATGATGATAAACGCTACATTGATAAAGTATCATCAGGTAAAAGGTTAAAGATGCTTGACATGTCTATATGAGCATGATCATGCATGAAGTGATGACTTAATTTCCAGAAATCTACACAAACAAAGCAATATAGTAATCATTAACTGAAGTTTCAACATCCAAATACATTTTGGGGAAAAAAACAGAAAGGGGAGGTTCACAATTCTTCTAAATCTGTCTTAAAATAACAGTCCGTTGGCCAGATGAACACTGAAACTGGTTTCCCCTGCTGTCGTCATTCCTCCGCCACAGTCCTCGTTTGGTGCAAAAATATATTCAAAATGTTATCTGAAGTTAACAAGAAACACTGCCCGGGGAAATACAACGGGGCGAAGTTCCATCTAAAAAAGACCAGCGGTCATATTTTATGAAAAACTGTGAACCTACCCTTTAGGCCTAGCGATCCCAGGTTTACAGATTTCGGAATAAAAATGTCTGGGGTCTGGCACTAACCTGTGTACAGCTGTGTACCAGCCAGCAGACAGGGTGAGGTTGATGACCATGTCCACGGGGATCAGGTCAGCCACCGCGTCGTTGTTGGCCCTCATGGTGCGCAAGATCCCCTTTCCAGCCTGAATACAGATGAACACCGTCTTAGGGCTCCAAAATCCATCTGTGTGTTTGAAAGCCTCGAGATTTAAGATCAACATTTTTTTTTTTGTACTTACAGCTATAAAGACGCCGCTCGGCCCGTTGAAGTTGTCGATCCAACCCTGACGTGTAACAACAGAACATGTGTAAATCCTTAAGAAATCATGCATGTGGTTCATATGTTTGTGTCTGCTTACTCAGCTGTCCAGGGTTACGTTACTTTCTGTGGTGGGAGAACAGAGGAGGCTGGGTAACAGCGACTGTCGCCTTCAATTAGACTCCATTAAAAATATTACTGGACTCCTGCAGCATCCAGCATGTGGGGACTGGATACCCATTATGCAGCCAAAGCCGAGGCCTGTCCCGAGTCTAATGATATGCTCTGGTGCAGATGAAGCGCAGGCCACTGATGCCGGAGGTGTTTTTAGCACCACAATCAGCTGGTGGCTCCACGTGGCAGAAAGAGCTTTGAAGTCATATTTTGCATCGTATATATATGTTTGTTAATGAATCAACCTCTGAAGGTATGGCGTCACAAACTAACCGAACTAGGAGCATGTTGTGGTTGTAAACACACAATCAGTCCCATCCCCCTCCGTGCCTCACGGCACCTACTGGCACGAGCTGCCAAGGCGATTGCATGGCCAAGCACGCGAGTGAGGACCTTTGAGTCGCCGCTGCCAGGCCGAGCTTACAAATCAAGGCTGAGCACAGGGCCAGGATCTGCCGTCAGGGTCGCACACACGGCCTACATTTCCTGAGACCAGATAAACAAGGACTTCCCTGTGTTTTATTTTTGTGCCGCATCATCTCTCTGCATCTCTCCCAGGACCTTTGATTGTTTCGCGGGAAGGTTCTGGATGACCGTAAGGATCTGAAGAGTAGCTCTCATCTGACAGCAAACAAGCTCAAAATAATTACCTTAAAAGCAGAATCAATGACCACGATTACAAAAAAATAAATTAATAAAAACACTTTCAGTCCACAGACTCCGGAGGACTGGCAGTAGGGCTGCAACTTACTGATTAATCTGTCCATTGTTTTTCTTAATTGATAGATTCTTGTCAAAAGTCATCACAACCTCAGAGGCCAAAGTGACGTCTTCTAAAGTCTTGTTTCATCTGACCACAGACTTTCAATTCACTAGAGCAGAGGTCAAAACAACTGCAACATCATAATGCTTTGGGGATGCAAACAGGAAGTATAATGTGTTGCCATGGATTCAGAGGGTGACACCTTCTCTATGAGCTCCAAGCGGTTTTAGGGGCATTCATCCGCGATGTTAAGTTGGTTTCTAATGTTGTGAAAAGTTTAAATTTATGTTGGAAATTTATGCTCAGGTGAAACACACACCGGATGCACGCTTCAGTCAGATGCAATTAATAAACCTGTAATTGATGGGTTGAAAAATTCCAGATTGGGCCTTCCCTCTTAACTGAAGACCACAGAAAATGCACAAAATTGTAAAATGCAAACATTCAAGATGTCTGGACGCCCGCAGCTCGACTGAAAGCAGCTTAATAATGCAAGCAGTGCAATGTTCAGTCCTCTGCTGAACGCTCTTGGTGGCCTTTACATGAACTTCTTTGCACCCTTCAACTTCCCACCCTCAATGTGACATTCACTTTGTCAGGGTATCGCCGCTCTCGGTGTCCCATTTCAGCCCTCCTCACCACCCGAAACTCTCCCATCCCAGCAGCTGTTTGACGACCTGCATGATTCAACCATGATATGAACCCATTTGCTTTAATCCTGGCCCACGGGGGGCAGCGGCGTTGACCTGTGCACGATTACGTCGATCGGTATCTTATTTCTGTTTGTTTTACAGTCACAGGTGGACACACAGCGAGCACGGGAGCAAGAAAAGTCAAACACGTTGATTAACATTTACCACAGGCAGCAGCATTACTATTCACGCCACGCTGAGGTTTCATAACTGCGAGGACACGGCACCCGTCTGTAAGGGCGTTAAGATAATATGCCATGGCACATAACAGTAGACATCTCAGTACAGTGTCTATATGTGGTTCAGCTGTAAAATAACCAGCGGACTCACGGGAAAAGGCTCCTGCCAGCTGGCTCCCACTATGGAGGGTCTGATGATGGCAATGTTGAGCTTGTCCTGCTCCTGCTGCACCACAAACTCGGCCAGGGCTTTGGTGTAGGTGTACGTGTTGGGCCTGTCACCGATAAGCCGCGGCGTGATGTCGCGCACGATGCCGTCATCCATCCACCTGTTGACAGGAAGCCAGGGGTCAGTCTGAGATACACAGCACGCAGGGTTCTGTGGCACGTATTGTTCTTGCATAAAAGAGCTATAATACTGTATGTAAATGTGCACCAAGTGACATAAACCATAACTGAAATAGCAATCTGTTTATTAGGGGGTACAGACACAGCTCGGCCATTTATCACTTACAGATCCATACTGTGTTGAGCCTACAGATTTATTCAGATAAATGGTCATTTAAACGCTAAATTAGCATTAATGTTATTAAAACAAACACCAAAGAAAAAGTGTAATTTGGAGAGTCTGAAAGCAGTGAAAGTGTTGATAGGCATCCTACATCGACACTCCACGTTTTTAAACATGCACTACAGGTATCCCCCCCCCCACACAGTGAGACTCCACAGGTGTGGTAAACACCACATCTTCTGAGCTCTTGGTATGTTATAACGCACACACATTTTATTGGCCTTCAGAAACTGTGTGCTTGTTCATCATATTCCAAACGTCATGAATCAAACTGAACTACAATTGATTCCATGCGTTTGGGGCACAAAGAGCAGCCCTTCATCCACTCACTCGAGAGACTCGATGAGTTTCTTGGGCTCGACGGGTGGCGGGTAGATGATCTCGTCGATGTGCTTGCGGTTGCAGTTTGCATAGGCGGTGGAGATGTGAACGAAGGCCTCGAGGTGGTGCATCTGCTGGGCCAGGCCGAGGAGCTGCTGTGTGGCGATCACATTCAGCTGCAGGGCGTGTCTGCAGGAGGGAAGAGATAGCGTCAGACAAACAGATTGTGCGCGCGCAGGGAAAAGGCTGTGAGGTTTGAGCATTTGCATGCGCAACGGTTTGCGTTTGCCGACTCCTGAGCGCTCCATTCAAAACGAGAATTTGCAGAACATGATTGTAAGTCAGCGCAGAGCGACGTGGCAGGATGGTGAGACATGAAACCGAACAGGAGGGAGAGGAAGGATGAGACGGAGCGAGAGCGGACGAAGAAGAAAGCGAAAAATTCAAAGAGCCAACATCTGCCCTCTTCAGAAATGTGTTAGTCTCATCGTTATTTTCGCCAGACACTGTTGTCAGCTCACACTACCACTCCTCCACCCGTGAGCACTTCAGCAAACTATGTGGCTCAACGTGGAGAAGGTGCCAGTAGCTCTGCACAATTAACGGTCATGAAATCCAGATTTCAAGTGACCGCTCCACACACTTTTTTACATGTCTGTCGTAGAAGAGAAAGCTGTTGCTCCTCCTGAGCTCTCTCCTTTTCATTTCATTTCCTTCTTTATAAAAAAAAAAAAAAAAAGTTAAACAGAAAGGAGAGGATTATTCAAGTAACCGACTTGACAATTCTGCAGCATTTGCATTAGCAGGGAGACGCTGCATCAAACCAAGCGTCCCTAATTTCTCCATAAACTGCGTCAATATAATTACAAGACCGCATTACTCCGTGTGATAAATGCTGTGCAGTATGCATTACAGAAGTTACAAACTAAATCAAAGACGTTGGTGAGTGTAACACTGAAAGAAACCTTTAAACAAGCAAAAAAAAAAAAAAAGAAAAAAAGAAAAAAATGAAAAGAAATGTGAGCAAAGGGAGTCCGAACAGAGCTGCAATTAATCATATGAAACCTGGAGAGATTTAATGAACCAATAATCACACAAACATAAATCAGGGAATGCTTGTGTAATCCTAGTGATTAATCACTTATCAGAATTCCCTTTTAGATTCAGCGTGACGCATCAGGGAGGATACCCATCATCTCCTTTGACCACTGTGAATAATCCATTAATCTGCTTAGAAATCCTAAGGAAAACGTTCCTGAGAATCCAGCAGTAGTTATCTGTAGAGCCATATGAACGTCGCAAACAGCAACAGCTAAAAGCTAATTCGGCATACTT
>JAVQJF010010774.1:0-10865 GCA_036023855.1 Gadopsis marmoratus
AGGGGCTGTAGGTTGTAGTCATTCCTACATAAACACATCAGTGAGTCAGGGCTGAGGGGGAGAGGGGTGTGTATATCACGTTTCAACTTTATATATATGTGTGTGTGTGTGTGTGTGTGTGAGTGTGTGTGTGTGAGTGTGAGTGTGTGTGTGTGTGTGAGTGTGTGTGTGTGTGAGTGTGAGTGTGAGTGTGTGTGTGTGTGTGTCTGTGTGTGTGTGTGTGTGTGTCTGTGTGTGTACTCAGGCCTCAGTTCTTCTGAGATCAGATAGAAAATCTGAGTGTGAAAACATGAAAGCTTTGACCTACGTCGGAGTGCTGCTGCATCTGTTTTCACGTACCTTCAAGAACCCTGTGATGCTTCGGTACCAGGTTCCTCCTCGTGTTTTCACTGTATTCCACAAACTGGGACTTGTGTTAAACCACTTTGTAGTTTTTCTGTGCACATTGTGATGCATCCTGCTCAGATGCCTGAAGCGAGCGGATGTCCGAGCTACATTCCCCATCTCTATGCTGAGCCCAGACACCCAAACTCATTCCAGCCGCTTGTTTCCACAATCGCATTCTTTCGGTCACTACCCGAAGCTCATGACCATACGTGAGGGTTAGAACATAGATCGAGTGATAAATCGAAATCTTTACCTTCTGGATCAGCTCCCTCTTCACCACAACGTTGTGGTACAACACTGCTTACTGTTTGGTTTCTTTACGATCAGCTTTACAGAGCCAAAATATTGGTATCACCTCCTGTCTGGATTTGTCCCAGTACAGTGTTCTCTAGTGTTCATATAGATGTACTAATTAGCTTTCCATCTCTTTCTTTCTCAACTGAATTCTATCAAAAATAAGCCAAAAGGATCTGTCTGTTAAATGGGCCAACAGTTTACAGTAGCTTCTAAACCAAGGGACCAATCAGGCGTTGTTGTTATGTATTGATTCATTTCATTTCCTGACCTCTGAAAAAGCCCACGACTTGAATGGCTGTTGGGATTGCGAGTTGGGAAAAAACTGAAGCACGACACACATGTGGAAACAGAAGCTACAGCACACAGTACTAATGTCCGGGTGTCCACATACACATAATGTATAAAATAATATGGACCCCCCTCCCCCCCTCTCTCTCAGAGCCCGGGGTGAGCAGGAACCTCCAGTTCCTTCATCGTCCAACCAGATTAACGGCTCTGCTGGGAACCGACGCCGTGCTGGAATGTTCTGCCTCCGGATACCCAACCCCGAGCATCCAGTGGAGGAGAGGAGAGGAGCTGATCCAGAGCTGGTCTGTCTAAATGTGTTTCTATCACACACTAGCCTGAGACAAGTCATTAGTATAAGTCTGATGATTATATATTATATTTTTCTAATTGTCAACACTTCCCATGTGCAGAGTCAAACCGACAGTGAATGTATCACAGCCTGATTTCTCTTCTTCCTCTGAGCCATAAAAACTATTAAAAACACATCAGAGAGCCTGTTGTTGCTTCATCACCATCAACACACACTGTAGCTTATTTTGACATGTATTAATTCACCACTGAAAATAGTCCCCAACAAATTCAGTACTTCCTCCTGCTTGTTTGATGAAAGCTACAGTGAGCAGCTGAGAACATGACTCTACAGGATGTATGTGTGAGTCCTTTTTAAGCTCTTGGACTTAGACAAGGTACCGAGTACTGAGAGGCAGACCGACACACGTTGGTTTTGGGCTTTTCACAGAATTGGTTGACAATGAGAACATTTTAACAAACTTAACATTTAAAAAAAGGTTTTCTACGTAAGCTATCAACTGATAAAACAAATGTGCAGAATAAAACCTCCGCACTCTTCCTTCCTCTGCAGGAATAAGAAGTACTCTCTGCTGGCGGGCAGTAATCTGATCATCAGGAGTGTCACTGACGACGACTCTGGCAGCTACAGCTGTGCAGCCACCAACAAGAACCACAACATCACTGCACACACAGAGCTGAGTGTACTAGGTGAGCCAACACACCAGACTTTGGGGCATTTTCTGCCTTTACTTTGAAAGTGACCGTAGACAGGCGACAGGAAATGAGGGGAGAGACTTCCTCTCTCCTCGGCCCCATGCTTTTATCTATCGACATACATGGTGTTAGTTTTCGTTGCTATGCTGATGATACACTGGTGATTCTCAGCTGCTAAACGTAGAGGCAAGTCTTTCAGAAATAAAAAAATGAATGGGTTCTAACGTTCTCCTGTTAATCTGATAAAACAGAGGTGTTACTAGTTGGACCAGCCAAACATGGGCATTTGTATGAGAAGTTAGGTGTTAACATTGATGGCTGTATATGAATGAAGGGTCGACCATAAAAAACCTCGCCAGACATTCCAGTCTCATATCAAAGCTGTTACGAAGACAGCTTTCTATTCATCTTAGTAACACTGTTGAAATCAGACCTGTTTTATCAGTGTGTGATGCTGAAACAATAATCCATGAATTTGCATCTTCCAGACAGCTTATTGTAATGCCCTGTTCTCTGGTCTTCCTGGATGTTTTCAGCTTGTTCAGAATGCTGCAGCTAGTATCCTGATTAAAACACAAGTATTGAATCATATAGCACCAATTCTGGCCTCTCTGTATACACCCAAATATGCTGTATACACCTACACGCCCTCCTCTGCCTCTTGATGCTGGTCTGCTGGTCGTTCCATCCGTTAGCAAAAACTCAGTTGGCTTACCGTGCCCCTCATCTCTGGAATGGCCTTCCATTATATAGAAGCATGTTCAGTTGAAGTCTTTGAATCAAGACTGAAAACATACCGTTATACACTTTATTTCAGCCTAACCTAGAACTGAGATCTTATTCAGGTCCATCACTTTTTCAGATATCCATTTAACAATGACATTTTCGATGTGGCTGTTTTATATTTATCATATTGAAACATGCCACATGTTTCTAATGTGGCTGTTTTATTGTAATTATGGACTGTGGGATGTTCTGTGTGTTCCCTTTGATTGTAAAGTCTATTGGGACCATGATGTATGGTGATTCTGCACTTTAAATACACATTTAATTTATCATTGGCTGATTGAGAGAGGAGGGAGAGAATCAGGGATTTGGCGATTACATTCTCAAAACACAGGGCAAAGGGGGCCTCCACCTTAATCTATACCCAACCGATGGAGGCAGATGACGCCCACCCAGAGCCTGGTTCTGGTTCTGGTTCTGGTTCTGGTTCTGCTTGAGGTTTCTGCCTGTTAAAGGCAGTGTTTCCTTGCCACTGTCTCCTAGTGCTGCTCCTGGTGGAAATGTTGGGTCTATACATATAGAGTTGGGTTAGACTTGCTCTAAATTAACAAGAGCTATGAGATAACTTATGATATAGCGCTATAGAAATAAAACTGAATTGAATTGAATTATTAGCATTTATGGACATTTGAGCTCATCCATTTTCTTTAGTTTTTTCTCCACAGGAATTATAATTAACAGACAGCTCTGGCTCCACAGACACACAGTGGTACCATTCTTCTCATATCAACATCAAACTATTCCCTTGTTCTTGTTCTTCAATCATAATGGTGAAACAAGTGCTGCAGATACTAGTTATTCCTCTCATTGGGGAGTAAACCCCAGAGACATGAAAGACAGGTTAGAGGGGATACAACAAATTAAATTAAGACATAGAGGTTATTAAATAGAGTTATTTCCCTCGCCCATAAGAGATACCCCTTCACTAATCATATTTGCATTCTTGGAGATTCAAAAACGACTGCTGCAGCAGTGGTTTTACCTACCGAGGTCAAAATTGTAATAAACAAACCTGGGACACTTTTGTGAGTAAGAGTTGGTCTAAAATGTGTCACACTCAGGTTTTCTTCTGATAAAATGGATGTTCATGGTACACTATGTTCAGCTTCTTATCCCAGAAGGTGAAAAACATGTAGCTGGTTCTTCCCAGTCTAAAAGGAGTTGGTTGGAACTTTCAAACAGTTAAAACAACACCTCTCTGGGAGTGTACATCAGCCTTCAGCTGAATTTCCTATAGTGGTACAACGCAGGACTGGAACGACTGAAACGGTCTCTTTCCAGCGAATGATTCACTGTGATGTGACAGGAACCAGTTCTTTGTTTGTTGACTTTGAGAACTTTGGAGCGCTTCCATCCAGGCACTTTGCCAGTTTTCCTAACACATTATAATGCCACCATATGCTAATGGTGGGAAACAAGTCAAACGAATAAAAATGTCAATGAGCAAAAGCCAAATGACCTTGGCGATGAATTCCCTGTGAGTGTAGTCTATGTTCTCCTCCAGCTTGGCAGGAGGAAGGATCCACTCTCTCTTCTTCCTCCTCAGTGTCTTTGGCCTCTCCTCTCTTGCCTCAGTGTTGAGCATCTGCAGCCAAACAGCAGAAATGCACTTAAATGGAAAGTGTAGTGAACAGTGTTTCCCTGCCTCTCGCCCAGTGTTAGCTGGGATCGGCTCCAGCCCCCCCTGCGACCCTTCGGGATGAGCAGTGTGGATAATGAATGAAGTGTATACTATTTATACTCTCTGTGTACTTTAGAGACTCTGGAAAACAGAAAAAAAACTGAGGAAACCAACTGTATTTTCCTGAATTAGAGCTTTATGACAAGGTTGATGAAGAATCTACAGATGGGAGTATGTGCTGTGGTGTTACTGACCGACTATAGAGAAAGAGACAAATAGAAAGGCACGTCACAATGTGTGTGGAGGTATGTACAAGTATCATTTTATTGTACCTGTAACACGTTTCTGTGCTATGATGTGTATATTTAAAGCAGTACTCGTGCAGTATAATGTAGTATTGTGTCACTTTAAGAGCCAGATTTAAAAAGCAATGGAGCAACAATGATGGTCAGTCCAGAGGTGTGCATCACCCACAATGCATTGCAGTCATGCATTTGGTACAAGAAGATAAATCCATGGTTAGGTGGCAATAATGTATGTAAAACTCTGGCTATTATATTTATTTCAGTTTCCACATCAGTGTAAATGTGCCAGTGAGCTCATTTATATCCGTATGAGAATTACAGATGAAATTGCTTCAAAGGTTCAGTTGTTCTAATTCATGTTCTGGGTCTGTATAGGTAGGCGTACATGTGTAAGTTCACTCTCCTGGTTGGCAGATGAGAGCTCATTGATAGATTGATATTTTGCTGAATAATGTCATTTAACTAATTGCAGTTTAGATTGTGTGATTTATTTATTCAAACACCTGTTCACGCATGGAAATATCAAGATATCATAAACCCATAGCAGTCAAAAATTAAGTGTTGCAATTATCTGCAGAAGAAGCCTCACTGAAATGAGCCTCCAGGTATTTCTGATGATTTGTAAAAAGCAGTATACACGCTCGCAACTTCATGTAGCTTGGGCTGAAAGTGCGCAAGGGCTGAGGGGAAGTGGAACTACTAAGTCTCATTTTGGTCCTGCAGCGCCACAGAGGACGTCGTATAGCTCTTTTTACAGGCTGAATGGTCCTCGTCACGAAGACTAAACTCATCTTCATCATCTCACTGATGTGGGATTGTAGTTAGTGTAGAACTGATAAAATGCACGTTTTGTACTTAATGTAGACATACATGCAACACGTCATGAGTTACATGATGGATATTTTAAAATACTATAGAAATGTCAGAAAATATACAAAAATAAATGAATGTACATTTAGATTGTTTGTCAAAAGTTACTAATTAAATGTATTTATTGCATTTAATTAAACACACTGAACAAACTGTAGTTACAGCAGGCAAAGTTAGTCATTACAGACACTGTATCAATGCATTATTTAGTGAAGCAACATTTAGTATTTGGGTGCTGTAACTGAAAATGTTTTCTGCAGTCATGTATATCCGATCAGTCCTGATGAAAGTTCCGAGTAGCATCAGGGTGAGTACTCACCAGGACCAGGAGCAGCAGAAGCAGCAGGCCCACTTCTGCCAGGGAGAGCCGAGCCATGTCCTTTCTATGTGTGCGTGGAAAACCCACCGAGGACCACAGCAACGGGTCTTAAATCAGTTCTGTTAAAGACACACCTGCGTCAGCTTCATCCCCCTCCCTTCACACCTACAGCCACTCCTGGATGTGCACCACCCCTGCTTCATGTATGCTCTCATAACTTCAACTGTCACATGCATGCATGTTTCTCAAAGGTGTGTCTGCTCACTGCCGTGTGGCCTGAAAGGTTTCAGGGAGGGTTGAACACAAGGGTTGATGAGGATAGAAAGCTCGAGCACACTGTAAAAACTCCAAAATCATTCAGGAAGTAAAAGGTTTATATCTTTACACAATACCAGAACAGCGTTCTCCCAGCGACATATGAAGTCATGATAACTTCAGGTTCAGGGACAAAGCCCACGACTGAGGGGACGGTGAGGCCTCATGGACACGTGCCACAACCCAAATGGAAACTCGGATCAAACCATTATTATCCTCTCCGATCTCTCAAACCTTTGCAAAGGTTCTATCCTGGAAATTGGCTTTACAGACCTTGTGGTAAGGAATGAAACTGCCCAGGTGGCCGTCGTGTGTCCTGTCAGCCCCCTGGTGCTTTTAGCAGCGTTCAAGACATGTGACACTGTTTGTAATATAAACTGTACGAAATATCAAAAATATCAAAAATATCAAAAATATGAAAAAGACGTTTTTCCAGCTGGGTCCAGAGATGCTCTGTAACACATTTGGTGAGACAAAATGTAAAATTGTAGGATGAGTTGCAAAAAAGCAGAACAACAAATCGACTTCCGGTTCAAAGGTTACAGGCCAAAATGTTGGATGGACAGACAAGGATTCCTTCTTACCTTATTTAATGCTTACTTACAGAATTATTGTTATTTTATTCTATAAATGTATAAGAGAGTTGATAGTGTAAAGTGTTAATAATCATCAAAAAACCACTTTTAGAACCATGATATTAGAACCCGAGGAAAGGTCAAAGTTAGCACTTTAAACTATATTAAATATCTGAAATACATCTACTGTACAGGATCTAGTCCCAATTGTGAGAATTAAAGAGAAGATTCCAAGGCACTAAACCAGGCTAACGCTAAACAGGTTTAAATTTCACCTTCTCAGCAGACAAAGACAGTGTGACGGTGAAAACCTGGTTCAAGCATTGTGAACAGTTTCTTGGCAGCCTCAGATTCTTCTCGTTGTCTTCACCTGCGTCTTTAAAACACCTGGATGTCTGTTTTTTATGACGGGACTGGTTCTCTTTGAGATTTTGCATGCATTGTAGCTGCAACATTGAAAACTATTTCAGCGATATAGTGTTAAAATTCTTACTGTCTCGCTGTCTGTTGTGTTTAAACACTTTGACTGATGCGCATTCAAAGGGCCGGACAGAAAACTTTATTTCATTATGAAAATATATCAAAAATAAAATGCTCTGCGTTCTAAATGTAAAACTCTGAATAAGCAAAATGCTAATACTGATGATTAGAAACCTGTACCGAGCCTTAACGTGGAGCTATTCCTCTGTGATTTACTTGCTCTAACATATTCTCATTAGTAATAAAATCGATATGACTGGCAGCTTTATTAGAAAGTGCCTGGCACAAACCACTGGTTCTACCTGTCACTTGTAGACCAGACAAACATCAAGATCCAGAGCTGAGTTCATGCGGCACGTCTCAAAGGGATTGACAGGTCGTATCACTCATGTGCACAGGCGACTCTGGGGCGTCAGGCGTGATGTATACTGTGTATATATATATATATATATATATATATATATATATACTGTCCTACAAGGAGTTCATATTTACTTTTGATTGTGTACCTTATCGGTGACACTAGGCTAAAGAGGTTGCAGCTAGCTTCAGCTTATGCACGCTAATAGCGCTATGTCAAGGAAATGACACCGCAGGTAGCCTAGGTTACCATATGTCATTATTAAAAATAAATAATATCTTAAATTTTGTAGTGAGTTTTAATGTTTGCCAGTAGTATACTGCCCCAAAACACATAATTTTGTTGAAGGTTAATTTAAAGAACAAAATGTTCAGTGCAAATTTTGGGGACAATAAACTCTTAATATGTCCAATATTTACTAAAGATTCATGTGGTCCATGTTGACTGACATTTGGCAGCTAGAATGAATCAGATTCATGTGAAACGTCGTGCGCACAATAAAACATGCTGTTTCACAGGCACACATATATATATATATATATATATATATATAACTCCTCACAAAGTCTTTGTGCACAAATTCAACAAGGAGCGGCAGAGAAAAGCTGATTGGTCACTTTCAACACATGACCACCTTTGATTGACAGGATCTGTTCTGTACTACAGCAGGCAGACAGGTTGTGCAGGTAGAAGGTGTAGCTCACTCCTGCTGTAAGTTGTTCGCAGGTAAGGGGAAAAACACACCCATCCATTTTGCTGTGGATAACTTTATAGGCTTGAAGCAGCCATTTTCTTTCCATGCAGACTCTGCCTGAAGGGCTGTCTGTCAGCTGAAACCATGATCTGATTTATGATAAGAGCTGCTTTCAATACATTAAACGGAATGATGCTGGATGTCCATTCCAGCTTACAGTGAGGAACGCGAAGGGAGAATGTTAACCATAATGATGCTTTTACTTTGGCAGAAATCATTCCCTGAGTCTGAAACACATTAATAAGATAGTGACTAGACGACACAACAGGCCAATTCATCAGTACTTGTGGATACATTCAAGGGAAGACATGTACTTGGTTTGGATTGTGTTAGGGTTAGTAATTACTCCTTGCAGCTATTTTGTAAAAGCAAAATGTATCATGGCCGTATTCTAGGCATGTAATGTTCTACTGTTAAGTTATCTGACTAAGTTAAGAACCTTTGTACCTCTGATTTGTAAGTAAGCTGTGCTGTGTGGGGCGAGTCGTAGGCGGGGAGTATGTGCCGACCGGATGGAGGCTGCAGGGACTACAACCCAGCATGGACGTGGGAGAAGACTACAAACCCCACGTGCTGGACCTGGTTACCTGACTGCCAGAGAACAGGGGACGGATAACAGGAGAAGGAGTCGATGCGAGGCAGAGAACGTGCGACTGACTGTGGGAAGCAGTAAGTCCGAGAACGAGCTATAAAGAAGACGAGTGAGGGACGGTGCTGGACTGTCAGGGACAGTAAGAGTCAAGAAGGACGATTATATTGCTTGTGAGTGACTTAACCGTGAACTGAAACGCAAGAAAGTGGTTGAAATAAACCTGCATTTCAGTTTGAATTCACTGGGCTTTGTCTCCTCGCACCCACACCTGCCCAACTCCGTCTGTTAACCTGTCACCATGTCACACTAGCTGCGTGGTCATTACATCTAACGCCAGTTGTGTAGTTGCCTATCGTAAACCTCATGACGCAGGCAGCTGTTGACATTACAAACCAAACATGTTAATGCTGTTAATAATACAGTCAAAGGATGAAACTAGAAACTGCACAGTTTAGTTCAGAGCAGCAGAATGTCATAGTACATTTAATAACGCATCATTTTGATTTCCATCTGAGGGGCCTGGCAGGTCTTTTTTCACGATGCTCCAAAATGCTGGCGACGCCTCTGATGGAACCTGAGCTGGTTCTGTTGCCCAGCGTACGCTTTGTCGTTACCTTATGTGACTGTATCTGTTCGTCCTGCTCAGACTCGGGTACACCTTTGAGTTCTGTCCTTTCAGCTGAAATAGATTAACTCACTTTGCTCTTTATTATTCTGCTAAATTAAATACGCAAAAGATCATTTTATTTGTTCAATTCTACACAAGGAAATATCTAATTTCCACCACACGTATAGTTTGGATTCTAAATGCAGATAAGCCATAACTATGTACAGACTCAGTAACAGACAAGAGGACTCCCTCAACTCATGTCCCAAATACAAGGCTCTGAGAAATTAACATTTTCCCAATATAAGAAAAATACACCCTGAATTAGAAGTCTTCACATTTATAAATGAAATCAATTATATTAGCATTAGAACCACACATGTGAGTAATATAATGAATGACAGCTTCCGGGGTCCTAGTATTCTTCATGCTGGCTCACTGTCATGGACACATAATGTTAATTCATGTCATCAGTGGTGTCATGACCCGGCTTGTAACCATGAGAAAAGACGGGAGTTAGACGGTTTGAAGTGAAAGGTATACTGGTGCAATAACTGCAAGACGCTAATGTTACGAGGTGTGACTGGTGGTGTCAGCTGAGTGATGAGTGGAGACAGCCAGGGATCCTGGCCAGGTGCTCGCAGCTGCACTACTGGACTCCACCTACCTGGAACCTCCAGACACAGAAACACCCCCCACCCCCAGCAGGAGGGCCGGCAGGGGCGTTAGGGTGGATGTCTGCTGCGTTAAAGGTCTATATAGTTACTGTACGTACTTATTACAAATAGTCAGCAATTGTTCATATATATTTAAATTTATGAGTAAAATAGAGGTTCTTCTATGTCATAACCACGGAAATTAAAATGAACATTTTCAAAAGCAAGTAAGTGTTTCCATATTGATACCAGCCAGGGACGTCTGGGCTAACAGGGCTCAGCCCTCCCTGTCCTTTACAATAAATATGATAAAATAATTGTAAAAAACCTTAAAACAGATCGTCTTCAATTTTGGTGGCACCTGGAGGAGCAACAGAACCAAATAGTCACAAGAAAAACGCAGGATATATTGAAATGGGCTTATGTTTTACAGCCCAAACTCAGCGGCATCAGCGTCCAATCAGATTCATGTTAAGTGAGTGACAGGTGTCGTGGCACGCCCCCTTGATTTGCTGGGCATTTGGGCTAAATTCATTGGCCCAGAGACGCTGACTTTGGACCAATGACAGCCAGCGCGGTGCTGCAGTGCTGTGACAGAGTGAACAGACAGGGGGCGCAGCGTCCAAACCATGTTGACAGAACACAAA
>JAVQJF010010795.1:0-36736 GCA_036023855.1 Gadopsis marmoratus
AAGACACAAAATATCAGCAGCTCCACTGTGGTTCTTCTTCTTCCTCACAAGGTGTCACATCTCTGCATGGACACATTAACTGTGGTGGGCTGTGATGGATGGCAGAGAGCTGGGTCACCTCAAAGGCACAATAGTGACATTCAGAAAGTCCCTGATTAAGGTGGGGGGGGGGGGGGATGACAGATGGCATTTCAATGGAATCTATAAAAATGTGTCAGCACTGGAAGATGTTTTGACTTCTAGCCCTCTGCTGCCCTACTTTAGATCCAGTGTGTATTCAACAACACTCGGTGCTTTGAAGACCTTAAATAATAATGCTGGAGGCAAAACCAATAGAGGAGACATTGCTTCAATCTCATCAAGAACAATCATACCTGCTGAAGTGCCCGTGAGCAAGACTCCCACAGCAATGGTCCTCATTAATAATATAAACGATTTTTAAGTGTCTTGTGGGATTCCAGCTTCCATCGTTTCTTTGATGAAATGTCGTCACATTTCCCTGCTGCTTAACATGAGAGCATAGCTGAGGTGAAATGAAAAAGGACAAGACAGACAGAACAAATAGAAGAAAAAGAGAGAGGGAGAGAGAGAGAGAGGAGGGCTGAGGTGGCAGGCAGTCAGCTATGAAGGACATGGCCGCAGCAGTTATTTTTAGTTATCAGTTTTTTCGGAGGCTGTCATTCGGAACATCTCATTAAGAATCAGAAGGGAAAAAAAAAATCTTGATGCTCCATCAAACCATTCAAATCGCTGGAATTCAGAGAAAAAAGGCTATATGTCCTGATGTGCATGCTCTCTACACACACAGTAGTCCATCTCAGAGTAAAATAATTTGAGAGCGCCAGGCTTTTAGTGCATGCATTAGACAGATCTTTGGTGACCTCTGCAAAAAGTATCTATACCACATTTCCTTTAACATTACAGGGGCTGCGGACAGATTAATTATGTTCATGTGCCCATAGGCATGTCTCTTAAAATGCACAGAAGCCCATCCAAGGTTTATTAATCATTCTATAATGAGAGATTAAACACCAAGTCTCATTAGCACAATGTGGACACAGTAAATCAGATACTTGAGGGAGATGTCCTCACTAGTAAAGCCGTTAAACTTAATAACAGGATCTCAGTTTTATGTGTTATTCATGCTAAGTACCTCATGCAGCAATTCACAAAGAAAGCAACTCAAAGCTGTTAATCTATTGCAATAAATCTGTAACATTGTTATTTATATGCTATACACAGTTTGTTCTGATTTTAATTAAAGGACATAAAAATAACACAAGGATAAATGCTGTAAATAAATTGGAAGATTGAATTATTGATCCAGTTACAGTTTGCATCCAGACCAATCAGGGCAAGTGGACCAATTTCTGCACTTCAAACTCAAATGGGCCATTTATCTCTTCCTGTCTCTCCATGACTGTTAACTGGCTTTATAACTAATTACTAAAGTTAAAGGGCTGAACCATACAGAGGAGAGCAATCATCAAGTAATTACTAGTAGAGTCAATTATTTAACTCCCTTTGTCATTGTTAAACATACCGTTCTAATGTCCTACATTGTTCCAGAAAGTATGAAATAGTGCTAACACTTGGATAAACTGTGTGAAATACACTATTTGACCATTAACATTTG
This sequence comes from Gadopsis marmoratus, assembly GCA_036023855.1. Taxonomy (NCBI): domain Eukaryota; kingdom Metazoa; phylum Chordata; class Actinopteri; order Centrarchiformes; family Percichthyidae; genus Gadopsis; species Gadopsis marmoratus. The sequence continues at coordinate 1,637 of JAVQJF010010795.1, forward strand.
TGAGGCAAATAGTTTGATATAATATGAAGTAGATACGAAAAGCAGTGGATGAACTGTACATCTGAGCCATGGAAAAAATAAAAGGTTATGCTGCCACCTATTGGATCGGAGGTGTACTTGATGTCTTTTTAGTGGCCTGTTGACAATGCTGCCTTCATGAATATCGGAAATACTGCAATTCAACTATAACCATATAGCTAATGCTAAGTTAAAAAAAAAAAATCTTCTTTAGGCTCTAAATTTACGACACAATAGCTCTTTTGGTCTCAGAACAGCGTCTAAATCTGTCTTCGCTCAATGGACTATTTTAATATTATTTCCCGAGGGAATGTGTATTTACTACCGCTAACTTCGGCATTTGAAGGCAGATAAGTAGCCAAACATGGCGGACACGGATGAGCCGTAAGTAGCTGCCGAAGAAACAAGCAAGAAACACAGTCATTATCTGCCAGAAAGATGCTTTCAGATCTCATTAACCTACGAAAGCACAGCATGAATGAACCTTCTTTTATTCTCTCTTTTTAGGGAGAAGAAAAGAAGGAGAGTAGAGGAGCTGACTGAGAAGTTAGTGAATGAATTGGTAGAACTGGCGGAAGGTTTGAGGTTACGAGACAGGAGGACGGTTAACGTTAGCTAGCTGAGGAAGCTAATCTAATAGTGGTTGTAAACAGGGTACACTGACAGCTAGGCTACGGACATAAATACTGACTAGTTGGTCGTGAATAGCTAACACGTCTCATACAATAAATCATTTGCGGTATCCGCTAAACTCTCTGCAATGTGAGAGGCTCTACTTTCTCACTGTTGACATGCTAGCAGTTAGCCTAGCTACCGGGAGCTGTCCAGTCAAAAGAGATAACCCACAGAATGTCAGAGGGTCAGAAACGCCCACATGTCAGAAATATGCATTTTTTCTATATTTTCATGGAGTGGTTAAACAACAAAATGTTGTACATGTTAGTGCAGACGCTGACATAGGGCCAACACACAAGTGAATGTTTCTCCTATGTAGTTTCTGAATCTTTTACATTATAGCATGATGTGCTGTGAACTGTAAATAGCACCCTTACTATGTGACAGTAAACCACAATATTGAGTTTAGGTCTTGACTGATTTGTTTGTTTTGCATGATCTCAGTAGACTTAGGTTTTGTGTAATAGCAAACCATACAGTGTAATGCATGCCATTGTCAGAGATGCTGCTGAGGAGACATCCTAAACGTACGTATTGTTGTTTCCAGGATGGTGGTTGATGGGGGCAATGGACGCACCAGTGAGTGGGAGGGGCGGTGGAACCATATCAAAAAGTTTCTGGAAAGATCGGGGCCCTTCACGCATCCTGACTTTGAACCCAGCACAGAGGTAACAATTACAGGCAGCAGAATGATGCTTTGATTATGTTTTTTACTTGTCATTTGAGCTGTCCTGTGCCATCTTGTATTCCTCAAATATATAATGTCTTTATCACCTGTCACTACAGTCGTTGCAGTTTATGTTAGAAGCCTGCAAAATCCTGGTCATTGGTGCTGGTGGTCTGGGATGTGAGCTGCTGAAAGACCTGGTATGATCACTATTATTATGAATTATTGGATGGACAATTTGTGCTTTAATGAATGGCCAACACTTTGTTGTTTGTTTTTTCTTCATGTTATGTCTCAGGCTTTATCAGGTTTTAGCAACATTCATGTTGTCGACATGGACACCATTGATGTTTCAAACCTGAATCGACAGTTCCTCTTCAGGTCAGTAGAACAATAAATTCTATGTACATTTTTGAGATGTATTATTGGTTAATGTAATGTTTGAAGCAAGCAGATATGCCATTTTAATGTGTGTGTAATGTTGATCAGGCAAAAGGATGTAGGTCGGCCCAAGGCGGAGGTGGCAGCTGATTTCATCAACGCCCGCATACCTGGATGCTGTGTAGTCCCGTATCCTTTTGATTGGACAACTACTGCAAGGTGCTTGACGTAAATGCAGTTAAAATATGTCCAATCCACATGATTAATACGTGAAAAATGTTGCAAGCAGCCAAAAATCACAATTTAAGAATACGTACAGAGACGCCATACTTAACTCTTAGGTTGTGAAAGCAAGTGAACATTCTGTCCAAACTTCTCCTAAATGCTCTGTGCAGACATTTTAAGAAAATTCAAGACTTAGATGAAACATTCTACAGACGTAAGTATCATTAGGCCTATTCATTCCCAACTTACTAAATGTCTGGTTGGAAGGAGTGCAATGATTCAGGCAGCTTATGATTCGGTTTGATGCATTATATAGGGTACGCAGTTTGATCAAGGTTAAAGTGTGTCATTATGAGACATCAGATTTTAATTTATTCATCTCTGTTTTGATCTAGAATTCCATCTAATTGTCTGTGGACTAGACTCTGTAGTTGCCAGGAGGTGGATGAATGGTATGCTGGTAAGTCATTCCTCTTCGCTGCAATCTTTGTCGCAGTCCTTCAACTGTTTGTGCTACATTTTCCTTGAGTAATACTTGCTTTTCAAATTGGTGAAGCTGTTTAGATGATGTGCTTAAAGGAACATGTTTATTGTAATCACATGCAATCCCTCTGTGTCTCTGTGCAGCTGTCTTTGCTGGTGTATGAGGATGGTGTGTTAGACTCAGGTTCCATCATTCCTCTAATTGATGGTGGCACTGAAGGCTTTAAAGGCAATGCCCGAGTCATTCTCCCTGGCATGACCGCCTGCATCGACTGTACCCTTGAGCTTTATCCTCCTCAGGTGAGGACCACAAATTAGTTGTCTTACAGCAACTTTTCCTGGTCAGTATGTTGTTGCTAAAATACAACCGTCCTTGTAGGTACATTTCCCCATGTGTACAATAGCCTCCATGCCTCGTTTGCCAGAACATTGCATTGAATATGTCCGGATGCTGCTGTGGCCCAAAGAGACACCCTTTGGAGGTATGAAATAATGCTGCAGTTAGTATTATTTCTGTTGAATGGTCTTTGTAATGTTTGGAATGATCATTAAGTATGACGTGATGCTCAACAAACCCTGACTTTCAAGACCTGTACAAACAAGAGAATTTAAGTTCTTGTTCTTCTGTGTGTGTGTGTGTGTGTGTGTGTGTGTGTGTGTGTGTGTGTTTAGATGGTGTGGTCCTGGATGGGGATGACCCAGAGCACATCCAGTGGGTGTACCAGAGATCTCTGGAGAGGGCAGCAGAGTTCAACATAACAGGAGTCACATACAGACTAACCCAGGGTGAGCAGCACACATAAAGGCAAACATCTATCTTGTCACCACCACCAGAACAATGCTACTGTTCTTGCAGCCAGAGAACATAAAACACAGCAAGTTGTTGCTGTCCAAATGATTTTGGAAGTCTAATTCTGCGTCTCTAAAACTCTTAGTTCGTTTCTGTTCAAGAAATATGGGACAGTATTGCAAGAAACGTGTCTTATTGATGTTCGCTCTGATCAGCAGATCTATTTTTAGAAGTAAGAAAAACATTTTATATATCCTATTTAAATGTTGCAGGTGTTGTTAAGAGGATAATTCCAGCGGTAGCGTCTACAAATGCTGTCATAGCTGGTGAGTATCAAAGACTGAATAAATGTGAATATGCTTTAGTATAGACCTGTGGACCTGATGCCTTTGTGAAAGATTTTATGCCCTGACATATACGCAATAATCATTTCCAAACAGCATTGAGTACATTGCCTTTATGTAAACAGAAATGTCTACCCGGATATAACTGGGTTTGTTTCTGATTTGTTTAACCCAGCTGCTTGCGCAACCGAGGTTTTCAAAATAGCATCAAGGTAAGTTTGCAGGATCTGCTTGAGCCATATACCCAAAGTGAAGCTCTTTATAAAACCACATGTGCCTTTTACCATTTCTCACAATGTTACCTTTTCCACATGCAGTGCCTCCATACCTCTAAACAACTACATGGTCTTCAACGATGTTGACGGCCTGTACACCTACACTTTTGAAGCAGAACGGAAGGTTTGTCCCTGAATTTCATCTGCCAGTTCCTGTTTGCTACAGCAATAAAGTTGCCTTTTAGTAAAATATATGTTAATTTCTGATGCAGGAAAACTGTTCAGCCTGCAGCCAAGTACCTCTGGACTTGAACTTTTCTCCATCTTCCAAACTCCAAGAGGTGTTGGACTACCTGACTGAGAGTGCTTCCCTGTAGGTTTGCCTTCTGTATTATGATTTATTATTATTAGTTACTATGCTGTACCACCCTACTTAAGCTTGTTTTTAGTAGAGCCTTATGCATGGTCTTCAACAACCATGTATTTTTTTTTCAGACAAATGAAATCACCTGCTATAACAGCAACAGTGGAAGGAAAGAACAAAACATTATATTTACAGGTAATTAACCTCTGGTTTCATGCTGTTTTGTGTTCACTTCAGTCTCATTGTAATGTGAGTCTGAGGTGTGTCCTGAATGAAATTAGGCAATCATGCAAATTTTGGTTTGAGCTGACATTCATTTGGTATTTTGTTGTACAGTCTGTCGCTTCAATCGAACAGAGGACGCGGCCAAATCTGTCCAAAACCATGAAGGGTGAGGTTCTTCATTTACTAGCAAATGCATGATGAGATGAAAATGCTGTGAATATTCTGACACTCTTTATCAATTTTATGACATGTTTTTTGCAGAGCTTGGGCTGACTGACAGACAAGAGCTGGCTGTTGCTGACGTAACCACACCCCAGACCATGTTGTTCAGACTCTGCTTTACCTCATAGGATGAACTCAAGCACTCCCACAACCAGTTTATGCCACTGATTGTTTCTTGGCCAACTATGACTTGATGCAGAATATTTAAAATGGCCTAAAAACAAGAACAGTTTACAGTGTATTCAGTCACAGTAAATGATTGTAGCTCAATTTAATGTATTTATTGACTAAAGTTAATGTTTTGCACTGAAAAGCCAAATCATAGATCATGTTTTGTTGATACATTGTCTGCAAATGTTAAGGATTTCTGCATTAATAAGTAACCTGCACTACAACCTAAAGCGTGCCCTATGCAAATGACACGCATTAGTTACTCTGGAAAACATTAGTCTGTACTTGCTCTGGTTTTGAATATTTATTTATTCCAACATTGTTTTGTAGTTCAGTTACCACTGAAGTGGTAATCCACAGACACTATACTAGTGATGTGTGAACCTGGAATAAAATGTTTTTCTTACAAAAACTGATGCTTTCTTCATGTGCCTAAAGGTATTTGTGAGAGTGAAATAATATTCTCTCAACAAGTTCAGTATGCTGGATTGAGAGGTCCGAGGCCGTTTGCTTACGCTTGTAAATAAATACAGCATTTAATTTTCAAGGTATTGGCTAACATGAAAGCAAAGGCTCAAACATACATATATAGAGTTAATAATACAGTATATGCACGTTGCAATTATGTTGGCACTATATTTGAAAGGTTAAATGTTTAAACAATTAAAAAACGCAGGTTCGTGGATTTTGGAGGATTTCACTGTACTGACGCAGCATTTCAGTGACCGGATCATGACGTCATGGTGCGACGTGGACGGGAAGTAGCTAGCAGGCTAATGCTAGTTGGGCTACAAGTTGAGAGCGACCAAAACAAACGATGACGGCCGAGCAAAGAAGCCGAAGAAAGATCGGATTAACCACGGGATTGGTTTCTGCTCGGATAGCTGTGGCGGAGTTCTAGATACGGCATTAGAGATACCCGTATTTCTACATGTCTGACTTTGAGATTATGCGATTTTTAGTGCCAGCTGGACCGTCCGCGAGCTGAACTGCGCCTGGAATTGATGCTGCTTCGTACACTAACGTTATGCGTTGGCTAACTAGCTGCGTGCTAGCTAGCTGTCAACAAAGCTTTTCTGGACAGAACAACATTTGAAATTGCGAAGTGCTGTTCGCACCAGGTTATCGGTGACAACGAGAAACGCGGAGGCAGTCAAAGTGGCTGTGTTAAATTCCCTTTAATGTCCGTGTAACAATTTCCGAAGTTGGTGACAGCTAACTAGCCTAATAGTCAGAATGAGTTGGTTCAACGCATCTCACCTGTCCACCTTCGCGAAACAAGCTTTAACGACAGCTCAGAAGTCAATCGACCGAGTTCTGGACATCAAAGAAGAGGACCAATGGGGCGGCACAGCTGTGGTGCCCTATAATGGTAAGTCACGTAACGGATCGCAGCGTGGCAATATGCACACTTCGCATTACTGTTACAGCCGGTGCACTTTCTTTTCTGGCAGATGTTACGTTACCCGGAAAGTTGTCATTAAGTGGAGGATGGGGCATGTCGCAGTGGGAAGCACCCCTTGAAGAAAAGACGACGACTCCTCCTCCGTCCTCTGAGGCCATTACCACTCCCGTCACCCGCACAGTTGTGGATGAGTCCGAAAACTTTTTCAGTGCCTTTCTGTCACCCGGAGACGCGCAAGGCGTCACCATAACCCAGGTGGTGTCGGTACCCCCGGCAATGTCGCAGAGGCGGCCCCAGGAGAACACCAGGGAGGCTGTGGTACAACAAGAAGAGGAGACTCTAAAGTCACCGCCTGCTGATGAAAGTCAGACCGTCGCTGAGAGCCAGCCAGCCGAGCCCGAGTCGCCACCATCCGCACCCTATGCAGACACTATCCTTCTGGAGCCACTTTCTCCTGTGTCTTCTTCCAGCGGTCTTCTTCCTTGTGACCCTGACAGCAAAAGAAGCAGTGGAAAAGCAGATGCCGACTCAGCAGTTTCTGTAGACTCAAAAACGGAGCAGCCACAGGCGCCATCAGATCACTCGGTTGAGCAGGATTCTACAGATGCCGCTGAACCTTCTGCTGTCACATCTGAATCTAAGAGCTCTACCGCTTCTGATCCCTCTGCCTCCCCGTCCTCTAAGGAAGTAGTACTCCTAGAGCATAAAGACTCAAAGGTGGAGGACCGTCAAAGTGATACCCCCTCTCCTCCAGTCAGCGCTTTCTCCTCAGGAACCTCTACCACCAGTGACATTGAAGTGCTGGACCATGAGTCTGTGTTGAGTGAGAGCTCAGCCAGCTCCAGGCAAGAAACCGGGGAGGGCAAGGCTGGCCTTCACCTAATGCAGGGCTCCTTCCAGCTTCTCAGTGCCTCCACCTGTGGAGATTTCCCCCGTTTGGAGGACTATTCCAAACTCACGGAGAGCTGTGGCTCCTCCTCGGACGCATTTGAGCGCATAGATTCATTCAGTGTACAGTCACTGGATAGCCGCAGCGTCAGCGAGGTGAACTCTGATGATGAGATCCCTGGCAGTCGGACACTGGCGTCTGTCACTGCAGCCGCCGCTCCTTTAACAGTGTCATCAGCTGTATGTCAGAAGCAGGCCGACGAAGTGGTGGAGAAGGTAGGAGAGGAGGAGGAGGAGGAGGAGGAAGAGGGTATTACTGAAACAATGAGGGAGCAGTCGCTGGATGAAATGGAGGAGAGTGGACGGAGTGCAACACCTGTTAATAGTGAGCAGCCTGAAGAGTTGACAGAACAGGGATCTGCCACACAGTTTGATCCCACCTCCAAAGCTGAAGATCAGATCACGCCACCAATCACAGAAGAGATGAAAAGTTTCTCAACAGTTCAGATTTTGGAGCTTCAAAAGGTAAAAAGTGGCATTGTCTTTCTAAGTAGCTGGTAGTGTCACTTGTAGGGATTTGTATTGTGTGCATGTTGTTGAGTTTATTAAATTAAAGCAATGGAAATATACTACATTAGTTGGCGTTCCCATAATATGACAGCCACTGGGAGTTTATTCAGCCAGTTATATTGCATAAACCTTGAATTCTTAGTGCATTTTATGCCATTTTGGGGGGTCGCATTTTGCCGAACGTGTCCTACAGATTTTATTGGATCGACTTCAAATTTGGGCTGTGCCCTCTAAAGACCTTTTGCCATAAAAAATCATAGGAATGGGGGTAAAATATTGAACGGTGTGCCCGTGACGTGGCCTGTAATTTATGCGCGTTGCAGTGAAACACAAAGTGGTTTATAACTCCACTGTACATTGTCCAGGAGGCACCAAACGTAACATATTTTCTGACTCCCATGGCCTGAAGCCATCTACATGCTAATTTTTGTTTTTTAAAACAAAAAAGAAATGTTGTCGACATGTTGTAGGTCATTGATGAGCTGTCCAGCCGCCTTGAGAAGAGAGAGTCCCAGCTGCTGGCGGTCAGCAAAGACAAGGCCAGGCTGGATGAGGAGTGTGACAATCTCAAAGAGTGAGTATATCGCACACGGAACTGGTTCACAATGGCACTGTAAATTATCTTGATGAGATAGCTGTTTTAACAGGGGACTGATTTTCTCACTTAGGAATACTGCTGACATTTTAAAGTGATGTTTTCTTTAAGTCACTCTGATTGTTCAATGCTTAAAATAATCTACTTGTGCCGTCTTGGCCTTGAGACTGTATGTGTTTGGACAATGAGCTCTTATACTAATGAGTCTGTTCATCCAGTGAAGTGGTAAGCCTGAAGGAGGAGAGCTCCACCGTTCAGTCCCTGAAGGATGAGTTCACCCAGCGCATTGCCGATGCAGAAAGGAAGGCTCAGCTGGCCTGCAAAGAAAGGGACATAGCCAAGAAGGTAGCATGGATGTTAGTGATCTGAGGCTCTACTTATACTGTTAACTAACCCACATCTGTCTACTTTGCTGTTAAAATCCAAAATGTCAAAGATGAACTTTGTTTATGCTACAGGAAATAAAGGGCTTGCGAGAAGAGCTTTCTACAAGACTCAACTCCAGTGATACAATGGAGATCATCAGAGAGAAAGAAGAGCAGATCCGAGGCCTGCTAGAAGAAGGTAAGAATAATTTGTCTAGTTGGCTATTATTCTTCGCCTCCACCAAGCCACACAGTTCCACTCTAGACATAGCCTGACATTGCCAAAACCAATTCGCAAATGTGAATTACTCTGGAACCTCTCATTTTTTTATTTCCATGGGGCGTTATCAATGGCTGCAGTTGGATACACCTACAACCAATTAGAGCAACGACACGTGTGACATAGTTCTGAGAGAATCCTGCGGGATTCATCTCGGAACACATCTTTCTTTACAAAAATGCCTCAATGACATTGAATCAAACTTGCTCCATAGTAGATCAACGGTTGTGATTCGCCCAACCCAGACCAGGTCAGCTGGAAACCTTTCTGAACAGGAGGGCAACCAGATGCATCTGCCAGAGCAAATAAAACATGAGCTTGCAGATTTGACTGGTTCCAAGCCTACTCTAGAGAGGTTGTAAGTCATAACAAAATGTTTAACAGTTGTTGGCGCATAGTACTACAGCCGCTTTTACAATGTGCAACTTTAGAAGAAGTTGCACATTGTAAAAGATAATTATTTATTAGGTCTCAAGAACTCATGAGTACATAATTCTTGAAGGTGTAGATGTGGATGGTTTATAAAACAGCTGCTGACTTTATACCTTGTGACTGACGTACTGCTCGTACATAGCGGTATACGGCATCCGCTTCTATTGCATTGGATGAGTAGGTGTTTCTGTTTATCACTCTTTAGGTGAAAAGTTGTCCAAGCAGCAGCTGCAGCACAGTAACATCATCAAGAAACTGCGTGTGAAGGAGAAGGAGAGCGACACGAAGATCACCAAGCAACAGAAGAAACTCACGGAGCAGGAGGAGGAGCTCAGGCAACTGCAGCAGGTCCGATGTTTACTTTATTATTAATGGCAAGAAATGTTACCCTGCCATAGTTAAATGGCATCTTTAAGCACTTTTGACGTTTGGCGATACGGCCCATCTGGGTGTTAGTTGTCATTTTCTATATCTATCAATTTTGAGTCAAGGGAACTTTCTCTAAACTTTAGTTTAATTAAAAAAATGTTTTTTACTTAGTTTGATCATTTAACTGTTGTTTGACTTAAATATCACGTTTTCTTTTAAATTCACTTTGTTTATGTACTTGCTATGATAAATTATGTTTGATGGAGACATTGGTAATATTTGTTTTAGGGGTTAAATATTAAGTTAACAGGTTATTCTTTTCTACAGCCGGCTAGCTCCAGTCACCGTACTCATACTGAAGTTTTGGCTGCTTCAATTAGCCTTACTTGAATTCTCAAGTCTCTACTCAAGTGGATTACTTTGGTCAAAAGTAGAGAAGGTGAGGTTGAGCAGCCAGGGTTTGGTATTGTTAGGAGACACAATGTGGCTTTTCAGGGCATTCTGTTGTGGCAGGGATGAATGTCACCAGATGGGATTTGATTTAAAGATTAATGTAATCCTAACACTATTCTCCACAGTGCCTAAAGTTGTCACCTACACCACCCTCTCTGAAATGAATAAGTCACTTGAACCATACTCACGAGACTTTGGAAAATGACTGAAATAACTTCATCAAGTATAATCACGGCAATAATTCTGTCCTTGTTTCGTGTGCCTAGGTTCTAGATGGGAAGGAGGAGGTGGAGAAACAGCACAGGGAGAACATCAAGAAGCTGAATGCTGTGGTGGAGCGACAGGAGAAGGAGATGAGCAGGCTGCAGACAGACACCGAGGAGCTGCAGGAGCAGAACAGGAGCGTCCAGGCTGCTCTGGACAACTCTTACAAGTAAACACTGACACACCCTGCTGTTGATACTAAATACTAACAACCAGAGCTCAGATTGTATCTAACCTCGCAAACCAGCTATTATGTTATATTGTGATGAACTTCACTTTTCATTATATGATTCCATGGTCGACATATACAGTGCAAACTAAGTATTTGGGAATGACACATTTATTGTGTGGTTTTGCAGTTTATTGGATTTGAACTGACAAAGAGTTGACTTTCACCTTTCGAGGGTGTTTACAGTTACATTGGGTGAAAAGTGTATAAGAATTGTAACCATTTTTATACAGCTGCAAGGAGTAATCGACTGAAAGAAAATTAATAATGTCAGTCATTTTTCAAGCAAAACGTTTTGAAAAAACTTTGTGGTTCCATCTTCCTTATGACAGTAAATGAAGAGTCTTTGGGTTTTGGACTGTTGGTCCAATCTGCAGATCAATCAATAATGAAAATAATCGTTAGTTGCATCCCTACATTTATACATAGTCCTCTTAGTTTTAAAGGGACAGAAAGTAATAATACAAATGAACATATACTTTATAATTAATAATTATTATAAATAATATTTAAGTACCTCATTGTCATTGTTTCATGTCAAACAATGACAAATGCTCCACTGCTCTTAGAAATAGGGACGGCACTGTAACGGGGTCATGATGTTGATGGTCGACCTCCACATCTTTGTTGTTAGGGAGCTGGCAGAACTTCACAAGGCAAATGCCAGCAGAGTCAGTGAGGCCGAAGAAGCCGCTCTAAGCAAACACACGCAGGCCAAGGAGCAGCTCAGCCTTGCTCTTGAGAAGGCCCAGGAGGAGGCCAGGATGCAACAGGAGGCCCTGGCCAATCAGGTAACACGGGCTCGTGCTGTAGACACACACAGAAGCAAGGCATTGAAGGCTCATCAGACCTCAGTAAAACTCAGGCCTCAAATGTGAGTCAGTGGTGCGGCTGTTGTTTGGGATTCTACAAGTATTAATGCACATCACATGTCAGTCTTTTTGAGTTTTATGTCAACACCATCATTGCTATACTATATAAGAGGCTGAGTCCTTACTGCAGCGGTCCAAAAAGAAATTCCTTAATAAATAATAACATAATATCAATTCAGGGAAAAAAATGTTTAGAATAAAGAATCGCAATACTTAAGTGAATCGCATCCTTCCTTAGCTTTTTTGAATGTTTTGTACAGGTGGCTGACCTGAGACTGGCCCTGCAGAGGGCCGAGCAACAGCAAGCAAGGAAAGAAGATTATCTGAGGGAGGAGATCAGTGAACTTCAGCAGGTATCATAATCTGCTCGTTAGAAGGTGTCCATCCAAGATGGTTAACTTTGACAAGAGGCAACAATAACCACCAATTTGACAGGGACATGCTTCATTTGACACACGCCATTTTATTTTTTCTTGTCTTCTTCCATAGAGGCTTCAGGAGGCAGAGAGTAGGAACCAGGAACTCAGTCAGAGTGTTACCTCTACAACACGGCCCCTGCTGCGACAGATTGAGAATTTACAGGCATCATTGGGAGGACAGATGGCATCCTGGGAAAAACTGGAGAAGAACATCTCAGATAGGCTAGGTAGGAGGCAGGCGATTAACTGTATGCATAGATGGATCACCACAATACAGTATTGCACAAAGTGAGCAAAAAGCTTGACATCTTCTTTGCGCTCCCTTTAAATCCCCCTTTTCTTTCCTACAGCGGATGCCCAGGCACAGCTGGCTGTCGCTGTGGAGAAGGAACGATCAGCCGCAGAAGAACTGCTCTCCATCAAGTCCCAGCTGGCCTCTCTGGAATCCCAGAATTCCCTGCTCCGCCAGGAGAAGGCCCGACTCCTGGCACAGCTGGAGTCTGAGAAGAACAAGAGAGAGAAATTAGAGGAAGAGACCAGCAGGTAACAAATTATAACTTTTAAGCCTACAAGGTGTGATATGGTACAGCTAGCCAACCAGTCATTAGTCGCATACAGTCTTATTTTCAATGTATTTCTGTGTGTGGTTGGAAAGATGAGTTGATGCATGATGGAGTTAGTTTAATTTGAACTATGCCATGGCTTTCAAATGCTGAAGGAGCTGCTACTAAATGATATCCTAACCAGTAGACCATTACAAAAGCATGTTGCAGGACAGAAGGAATCAATATGAACTCTCTAACAGACTGCACATAAGATGTTTTTTCAGCTTCCAAATGGCAGTGTGTTTTTGTCTTGTCTGCAGTTGGTTTTATATTCGTCATTGTTTCCAGAAACCTTGCTTTCAAACATTAGTAGACAACATGGTGAATTTGCTTGTTGTGTAGAATTTCACCCTAAATATCTTGACTGTTGCTGAATGTTTTACGGATGCATATGCATGTGTGAAAACTACTGGCACAGTTTTTCTGGGTAGGATACAAACATGTGGAAGTGTTCAGGAAGATTTAGTCACCGCGTCGCCACATTGCTTGTAATGCTAACGCTTAGTGGAGTGATTTTTTTGTTTCACCACAAACCCATTTGTGAGACAGAGGCCACGGGGGAATTTCCCCTCCCCCCTGACAGAGGAAGTCATGCATGAGCGCATGAGGCCTTTGTCTGACAGCGTGTTTATCTTTTGTGAGAAGGCTGGTTGCTGCAACTGGGCCAGTGGCGCAATGGATAACGCGTCTGACTACGGATCAGAAGATTCTAGGTTCGACTCCTGGCTGGCTCGGAAATGTTTTAGCTCGTGCAGGCATTTTCTGGCACAAAGGAAGAAAATATATCTCCTGTTACCTACACGTGGCTTTAAATAACGCAGAAAATATCACTATTTAAGCTGATGTTGTAATCAGGTCTTGGCTGCTTAAGGAACCACGTAGCTCCTTCTTCAGTGGAAAGCTCATTGGGGATTATCATACAGATTTCGTTATAAGCATGTCACAGGGGTATTTCACTGATGTTGAGCCTTTGATACTGTTGATTGTTTGTAGTGATTTGTTGCTTGCTATCTCAATGTAGGGAGCATGTTGAGCTGGAAAATCTGCGAGGAGAACACATTCGGACGCTAGAAGATGCCAAGAAAGAAAAGGTAATTCTAATAATACTCTGTCCTGCTTTTGTCGTTACCTTTTTAACTATGAAACAACTTCCACATGCACATCTTTGTGTTTCTTCCACCAGCTGCTGCTGACCAATCAGTTAGAGATGGAGAAGATGAAGGTGGAGCAGGAAAAGAAGAAATGCTACTTAGCACAAGAGGCACTCAAGGAAAAGGTTTAGGTTTATTTTATATTGAGTCTGTTTCATTGAATCAAAATGTCTCCATTAAAATGTTTTTTTGAATGGAGACATTTTTCAGATGTTTTTAATCTTGTTCTGTAAGACTTGTGAAACGTTTGCCTGTCAGGAGCGGAGGACCATGAGCCACTCTGTAGGAGAGCCCCCTGGCTCCTCCACACCTTCCCTGTCGCGCTCCAGCTCCATCAGTGGGGCAGACAATGCCGGTCTGCACACGTCTTTTCTTTCCCAGGTACACACGGGGGAACAAATGTTCAACTCTAGAAATGACGATTAGTTTTGTACATTGCATTGATTTGCGTAGAGTGACTGGTCCAATGCTTTGTTTTATTCGCCCACAGGATGGCTCTTTAGACCACACGCTGGGTACCATGAGCATGTCTGTGTCGATGAACGGGACCAACCTGTACGAGGCGGCCAGGCTGTCTGGAGGCTCCAGCATCATAGAGAACCTCCAGTCTCAGCTCAAGCTCAGAGAAGGAGAGATAGCACAGCTGCAGGTAGCAACAAACCCACACAATGCTATTTAAGACTTTATTTATTAGTTTAATGGGTGTGTGCTGCATGTCAGCACCAACTGTCAGCAGACAGAAGGCTTTCAAATTGTACAACGTTTTCTTACGATTTAAATGTGAAGAAACGACATGTATCGACAGCAAAATTAACATTTTGATAGAAACTAAGAGCACTGAAAGACTGCTATCTACCAGTGTTTTTTACTACCCTTTATCTTCCCTCCTGCTGCTGCAGCTTGAGATCTCCAGTCTAGAGAGGAGTCGTGCTGTGATGTCTGAAGAGCTGGTCCGACTCACCAATCAAAATGATGAGATGGAGGATATGGTGGAGGAGATCCCCAAGTTGAAAATTCAACTCAAGGTATATAAGATAATGGAGGATATTTTAATGTTGATTGGAAACATTCTGTGTGATCTTTCCTCTTGAGAGGTGATGTATTTGCAGAGGGCCTTCTAATTTGCGTGGCTGCGTATTTCAGGAACTGGAGCAGAGGCACAACACCATCCTGCAGATGTACGGGGAAAAGGCTGAAGAGGCAGAGGAGCTGCGGCTGGACCTCGAAGATGTGAAGAACATGTACAAAACCCAGATTGATGAACTGCTGAAGAACCAGAAATAAAAAGTTTTTACTTCTCTGTGTTACTTCTGCGACACTCGCAAACAAATCATTCGACCGTCTTAGCCACACATGCATTCACAGAAAAAAGATAGGGTTAAGAATTGAAGTTTAATCACTGTGTCAAAAGAAAATTAATTTATCCAAGGCTGTTATTTTATTTTAACTAATTATTGCATATTATATTTAAGTGGGGAAGTTGGGATTATGCACAATATACACTATATCATTACAGAACCAGTAAGAAGGATGGCCACCGTTTATAATTTGGGTGACCATTTGAAATCTTTGGGACAAAATGCTTTAGACAGAATTTCTCATGACAACATTTCACGCATTGTATAGACAGTCTATAACTAGGAGATGGTGAAGGCTATCTTGCACTATAGCATTCATCCTTATTTCTTTCTTAATGCATTACCAGAATGGTTTAAGAAATGTATAAAACTATTGTACAAATGTATGTATCTTTCTGAACTCCTTACAAATCAGAAGATGGTGTAAACCTGAGCGTAGTCTGTGATTGAAATCCTGAAGATTGGATTTTAAACCATATAAATATGTAAATGAATAAACATTTATTTGGGTGCTGAAAAATACTGTGATTCTTAAATTGTGTGGGGATCTCTCTCACTCACACACACACACACACACACACACACACACACACACACACACGTAGTTTCATTGCATTCGCTACATTATCTGAATGCTACACAAATTAAACTTTAGGTTCTGAACAATTTCATACAGTTGTCCAATCTATATTTTTACGTGAGAATAGTCATACTTGTAAAAATGTGATTGTAACTATTGGATATATGTTTAACCTATACAGGGACAGGTGTTTTTATTGTAAGGGATTTCATAAAAATGTTGAACTTTCATTTATTAATGATCAATATCTTAATCCTAATTATCTAATTAATAGAGCGTGTATCTTGGTTTGCTGTCAACATTCCCTGTGAAGGCGCCTAACAAAATGTAAGGATTAAGTGCAATCTGTAGGAAGACGTGCAGTACACAGCGCCACGCTGTGGCTCTCTCTACACATTACACGCAGGTATGAGGTTTCCGGTGTTATGGCGACCGCCGGTAACAACATCGCTTCTGCCTGGAGGAGAGCAGGCTGTGCATTCAGGTAAACTGCCTCCCACTCAGACTCGCAGCGAGCTCCGGGCCCGTCGCCAGCTGTTGTACCGCAGACGCGCTGCATGTTTCTTCAGCGGCCACACGTCGGCGCAGTTTACAATGAACGCGAAGGGCTCCTGGCTTTGTCGAGAACTAACGCAACATGTTGGCCACCAGGTAAGAGAGTTCTGGCATTAGCCTCCCAATACCCCCCCGAACAGAACAGACAAGAGGAAGTGACGCGTTCTTGCCGCCCCGCGTCCTCAGCCGCGAGCCTGCTCTCGCTCTCCTTTCATCCTGCGACGTTGTTCTCTTAAAAGCGTTAAACCTCGTTAACTAATTGACGCCGGCTGACAGTTTGACGGCCGCGCGCCGGCAGCTGATGAGCGAGACACGTCCCGAGCGGGGCTCGCGGGCTAAACGTGCCCGCAATGGCTACGCGGACACAACTCGAGTGAAGCTTCACCGCGACACTTGGCTCCGACTGATGGCAGCAAGAGACGCCGCGACGCCCGTTTTCACAAGCGGCTGCTGCTGTTCAGCGACAGAAGCTGCGGTTCAGCCTCCATCACTGTCGTTGAAGCAGCTCCTTGATGCTTTAACTCCTAACGACCTATTGTTGCGACCAAAGCCGCCATGCGTGTTGTTCTCCTCACAGACCTTCTCTGCGTAGACGTTGTTGCACTGACATTCTTTGATCGCCGAGTTTGGGAGCGAAGAACGCCAAGAGGCTTTGGGCTGTGTGTGCGTAGTGTATTTATATATCCTTTCCTTTCCAAATATGGACATATATGGTACAAACGCAACCAACAACAACAGCTTGAAACGCGCTGTTGAATTGCATCAACTGGTGTGTCGGATGGAGGCGTTGTGATTTGTCAGACCAGGCAGCACAGAAGGCTGTTTAAAGATTTGAATGCTGTGACTGATGTGCATGTTAATGGCCGCTGCTCTCCTGTAGCTCCTGTAGCAACAATCCACCAAAGAAGCACAGTGTTGCAGCTGCAACAACAGCAGTTTTTGGGGAGTTGGGCTGATTAAGCACATGTTTGAGACTTGGCATGGATGTTGGAAATGTGTTGCTCGACTCAAGCCCGGAGGTCAATCAATACGCAGGCGTTTATTTCTCTTGCAAGAGGGAGCAACGTTACAGGTAATAGCCAAACAAACCCGAGGGAAGTTTTTCTTTCTGCGTTTATACGCGGTTCCAAACAAGCTACACAGCAGAACATCGTCCTCTTTCCCTTTTATGACACACAGTCTACCTTCTTCTTTAGTTTGTGTCTTACGACAGATGTGACACTTACTGTCTAGACAGCAATAACAGGTCAAAGCACAAGCACTTTCTTTTTTTCTGTGCACAAGGTCAAGGTCCCCTTAATACAGCAATTAAATTAGTATGTTTCCATCAAAATGTGACTGTGTGTGTTGTGTGTAAATACTGGAACTGCATAGGTCACATTATTAACCAGGCAGCAATTTTAATTTGCCCCTTCAGCCTCCGTTGTGATTGCTCGGACAGCAGTCGGAAAAAGGTCAGCAATAGGCTACTTCCTGCAGCAGGACCTTCCCTAAGGTGGCGCTCGGATCCGCCTGGAGCCAAGTTCCCACACGCTCGCTTGTGCCTGCATGCTTGTATACTGTGGTGGCAGGCTTTCAACCAGGATTGCAGAGTGCAAGTCTGAGTCTGTGTCTCTCCTCTTGTTGTTTCCCCTCAGACCGCTGTGAAGAGCGGCGGCGGCTATCTCACATGCCTGTGTGATTCTGACTATGCTGCTCTTGGTTGCGCTGGGCACCGTTTTTTCTTTCCCCGCGGTCACCACCGAGAAGGCCGAGAACGCCGACCACAAACCACCTGCGCCGCTGCTCAACTACAGCAGGATCTCCCTGCCGCCAGAGCACGTACCCTACTTCCTGTACAACAACAAGAGGGTTGCCAAGCAATGCCGCCTGGACCCACGCTGCCCTTTCAAAGTGAGACATGCTCCGTCAGCCTTTCACTGTGCAGATCCTAGTCCCCCTTCTTCAGCTTTGCTGTGCTGTGAGGGAAAGCTCTAACAAAAGCCGCTTGTTAATTCACTGTCAAGTTGCATACGTTTAGTTTAGATTTTTGGTGTGTTTGAAAAGAACCAGATGATTTTGAGCATTTTGTTCAAATCCTAAGTGGGGCAACGGATTTGGGGATTGCATCTGGAGTTTACTTTGCAATTGTAGTAACAAGGGTATTGGAGAAAAGCATGTTAAGATGAGATACTGTTTTTATTAGTCCCTCAGTGGGGAAATTGCAGTGTTACAGCAGCAAAGAGCAACAAGTAGTAAATAAGTATAGCATGCAAAAGAAAAATAGAAGGTAAAAAAATATGTGTGTGTATATACAAAAACTACTATTGTGTACATTTATTTTATTTTGACCTATTTTGCAACTCCATCAGCTTAGTTAGCTCACGGAATGGGTTAGCAATAATTCTTGGTCTGGTGTTGGTGTTACACTACTATATATGAAAGTTGTCTTTCTCTCTCATGCACATGTATATATTCACGCCTTGTTTTTCCAACAGGATGCGCTGCAGGATCTGTCTGCCTGTTGGGGTTACGAGAAGAACTGCGAACCGGGGAAGCGCTTTAGCTATCCAGTCTGTACCAAAGCTGACTCTGCATGGTACTGTTCCTCACATAACATTCTAACTCACGTTATGTTCTCCCCAAAATATAACGCAGTTTACATACTGTACCTCCCACATTCTCCTAGCAGCCATCCAAGATGTGTCAGGTGCTCAGTAATCTTAAGTGTAACAAAGAGTAATCTGTTATTCATAGGTGTCGAATTTCCTGGGCCACAGTCTCTATTATTTTTCCAAAGTAAAAGTGTACTCGTTCATGGCACGCATCATTGATGAGGAATCATTATGGTTTTGGTTTTGCTGATCTGCCTAAACCTCTCTGATCTGTCAGGGCTCGTTCACTGGAGGCAGCCCAGGAGCTTTTCTGGAAGCAGGCAGATTTTGGCTATGTTAAGGAGCGCCTCTCTGAGCTTAAAACACTCTGCAAGGCCAGCAAGCCAGTAAGTCTGCTCGTTTCCTTAGTTTCCACGCGTTTCCTGCGTCAACAGGAAGAAACAACAGGTAGAAACGGACACGACAGAAAGACGATAGGCCTCTACGTAATTTGCAGTTCAAAAGCAGTAGTACAGAGACCAGTCTCACAATGTCTAAGCTCCAGAGTTTATTAATATCCCTTAAATACTAAACATGTCTACTCTTAATATTTTTTCAGGGAGACTCATCATTAAGATGTAGTAGTCACACTCGCCTCTGTAAGGCAACTAACCTTTACCTGGACTTGCGTAAGCCGCGCAGAAGTCATGAGAGGTCAGTGTGTTTGAAAGTGACATGTAAGAAGTGTTACACTGCGGGTGTCTTGAAATTCATCGACGTTTACGCTGCAGATACAAGGAGGACTTCATTCAGGACGGTGAGATTGGCGGTCGTTGCAGACTGAACAAGCGAGCGCTTGCTGCCGAGGGACAACACAAAAGCCCTCTGCAATCTTGGTGAGGCCAGGACACACATTCACACACTCAGTTACTGAGCTTTAATCAGTGGCGTTGGTTTGAGGTCTTGGGACTTGCGGAAAACATGTTTATGGTAACTAAAAAGAGGCCAAAATCATGTTCTCTCACTGGGAATCAAATCCAGTGGTGAGAGTGCAGAATCCTGACCGCTAGACAACCAGGGAGGTGATGGTGGTTTTGTTCAGCACAGTATTTCACAATTATGACAAGCATCCATTGGCTGCATGCACATGGTTTATGCATCCTAATTAGGATTATTGGTTAATTGTTTGGTATTGGTCTTATGCAGAGGCATTAATGACACAGAATGATGCTTACGCCCACCCCTGTGTCTGCAAATAGATACTGTATATAAAAGGATATTATTTTAGTTTGTAGTTTTGATATTTGTTTCAGTTATTATATAGGCCAATAAGCAAGTTTCCTGACCAGGAATTGAACCCTGACTAGACCATCAGGGAGGTGCTCTTGCACACTAGAGATATTTATTTTTGTATTGAACACCATGTGTGTGACAACTGTCAGGCTGGGGGAATTTTTAAATGTAGTAACACAGATCATCACTAGGTGGTGCTTTTCCCCCCACACGCTACTCTGTGCAATGTATTACCAGAATTTTGCTGAACAGGCGCCTGTAGGTATTAATGTCCTGTTCAGCTTAGGGGTGGCTAGTGTCCTGCCTGGATAATTAGCAATTTCAGCATGTGTCATGTTTACTTTGAGTAAATCAAAAAATCTGAACCATGCAAAGCTCCACAGACAACTGTTACAGACTCGGATGCATGTGGAGTCATCAAAGACTTGTTGACTGAAAAATTGTTGTTTCCAAAGACCAAACAGACAGCTGGAGCAGTGACCTGGCCTTGAAATGTTAAAGAAATGAAGTCAGCCCTCACTACTGTGATATAAACAAAATGTAACTCTTAGATCACAGCATATATAACAGCATATATACAGTATTTCCCTTTCAAATGATTCAGTTAACTTGTTTACTTTTACATAGAATGTCAAGTCAATGTTCTTGTGATCATATTTCTGGAAAAAAGAAAAACATGTTGCCTCTCTCAGCAGTCTGGGCTGATGTGAGGAACGAGTCTGTGTGCCGTGCTTGTCTTTTATTAAAAGCTCTCCAAGCCCAAGCGGGCCAGTGGCGCAATGGATAACGCGTCTGACTACGGATCAGAAGATTCTAGGTTCGACTCCTGGCTGGCTCGTGAATTGTTTTTTTTAATCCTTGATAGAGTGGTGCTGCAACAGACTAGAACAGCGTGAGTTAAGTAGTGATGGCATAGACACTGTATTTTTTTTAATCCTCTTAAATTGTTAAAATAAAGTTATTGCATTTGCTCAAATTCACCCTATTCTTCTCCAGTTCAGACTGACATTAGCCCTGTGTGAAAAAGCTGAATTTGTCTGTGTAAACACAGATCACAGCTGGACCTTTCCTAATCTCCTAAATTTGGTTCGCCACTTATAGCATTTCAAACAATCCTCTCTGTCAGACCTGTGTATTATAGCATCAAAACTGGAAAGCCTCAACCGTAGGGCCTGGTGTAGTGAAATATCTTCAACTTATGTTGTCATAATGGGCACCTAATATAGCAATCCATAAAATCTTATTCATTCATATAATCTTATTTTCAGTTCATATAATGTGTTAAAATGAGACCTTTCATGGGCTGTCTTAGAAAACTCTAACTATTACAGAGGTGTCAACTGGACTAATCTTCAACAATTGAAGTAAATGTATCAGTCAGACGAGGATCTGACTGATACAATAAGATATCACAGATACTCACAGTTGAAACAGGAAAATCGCGCTTAACAAGCTAACGTCGTTTGATATGAAGGGCCCGGTATTGTTCAGCCAGCGAGGTTCCTGGACAGTGTATGTTGTACTTGTCTGGACACAAGTGTTCAAATGATTTAGTTTGATCATTTGAATCATATTGATCCGGCCTTTAGCCACACTGAAGGATGCATTACAATCAAGCATTCAAATTTCCTGAAGGATTGAAATGATGAAATGCCTCTAACGTGGCTATGACAGAAACATCACTTTGTTTTGGTCTCAGAGATGATTCAATGTGACCCACCCCTACCTGAAATTAACTGTTGTGTGAATGCACCAACTGGCTCACCCGCCATGCCATCACGCCATCGATCGATATCAGGCCTAATAAAGTAGCTTTCTCCAAATGGTGACCTCGCCTGCACTCGATATTTGAATAGACCAGCTTTCCTCTCTTCAAGGATGCATTTCATTAAGTGTTAAAAAATTCCAGACAATTTCCGACTGAAACTTAAGTTATCTATCAATGGCACCTCACTCCAAACCACCAACCCCTGCTTGAAACTAAACATGTATAGTAACACCCAAAACAATCACATTATCAGGACAAATGTACTATCCCCTGATGAGCATTTATGTTGTTCTAATATTAGATAAGAGTTCTACCAGGCAGGACACTGCAGAGAGGGGGAAGAAAATATTTTTTATTACTTAAACTTTATTATTGTATTTCAGATTAAAAAGTATAGTTAACATGATGTTGAAAGTATACAATTAAAACCCCTAGGTATAGTATTTTTATGTGATTTTAGCATGCTACAAATTATTCTGATGGAGTTAGTTTCTGTTTGTAAAAGAAATAGACAATCTGAGTCCATTAGTGCAGCCTTTGTGTTGCTTTCAGCCCATTCGTGTCAGTGTCATCATTGGGTTTGGGGATATCAGTGTGCATTGCTTTCTGCCACAGTTTACTGGCATTAACCAAAGTCAGAAATGTCCAATTCAACACGTAGGGGCTTTAAAAACAAATCGAATCACTGTTAAAAACCATTATAAATATACGCTAATGTTTGTTATTTCCATAGTACAGAATTTTTACAATTCAATTTACAATCCTATATTGATGTGCTGTGCTGTTTTTTGTAGGTATGCTGAGCTGCAGACATACACAGAGCTGGAGTTTCATCCCATAGTGGATGGACACTGTGACGTTATCATAGAAAAACCATCTGTTTTCATGAAACTGGATGCTGGTAAGCAACGAAGGTTTACGTGATTCAGTTCAAAGCCGTGCAATCTAAGCAAGTAGCTAAAACCTTTATTCTTATTACACCTTAATCAAAAACAGTACACGAGCTCTTTCGTACACGTGTGCATGCACATTCAACTTGTTTGAGGCTAGACATTGGATGAAGATGTTCCTGCACTCAGTTCATGATCCCAAACTGTAATAGCAAGAATTCCACCAAAACTTACACTTTCTAAAAACCTTGTTGGGAAGTTGCGGTAATGTGTTGAGAGCTCCTTCAGTTATTAGGCCTAAAACAGACTAATGTTCATAGTTTGCCTATTTTACGCTTTCAGTTGTGGCACGACGATAAAGATGATAATAATAGTCTGTGTTTCTTAACAGGGGTGAACATGTACCACCATTTCTGTGACTTTGTCAACCTCTTCATCTCCCAGCACATTAACAACTCCTTCAGCTCAGATATCAACATCATCATGTGGGACACGGTGGGTACCTGATACCTCCCGCTACTGTTTCAGTGGGTGGGCGGGTGTAATATCGGTACTCCTTAGTATGTTGTTTCTATTTAAGGTTAGCCAGCACATACTGCGGGAATACTAGGGAAACATAGCTGTACAAATTCAGGTGAACATGCCTCCTGTCACTGGGAGTTACAACTTACATTATATTATTACAGGATGAAACGGATGAAACTCCTATAATCCTATAATAATATCTCTTTATATAAAGTTTATTTAAAGACAAGAGTCGAACATTGAAGTTGTTATTGGATCATGAAGATGCAACATGAGATATCAAAATGTTGACGCATAAGATAAATTTTATTAATATTAGTTTGGCAGATGCAGCAATATATTTTAGCTTTTTCTCTCTATAACACGCCCTCTCCAGAGTAACGTCAGATAGGGAAAGTATTTTGTAAAATAATGATGGATTATCAAACATAGAAAGTAAAACCTGGGTTTTTTCATTTAATTTTGTTAAACATCATTCACTTACAAATGGTAAAGAGGAAGTGTTTTAAGAGTTTTGTGTCCAAGACAAATGAAAAAACTGAGATTGGATTTGAGTGCTACAACCTAGCAAGAAAGCCAAACAGTAGTTTGCAATGTACTACAGCCACAGTTTTGTTTAACAAGTCAGTGGCATATGTGTCTGATGAAGACATCAAGGGGAAACACCAGTTGAAAAACAGAATGCTTTACGGGCAGCCTTATCCGGCCCATTGTTCCACCTACTGTGCACAGAGGTAAAGAGGAAAAGGAAAAGAGAGAAAGAGAAACAGGAGGGAGAGAAAACTGTCAGGGAGAAGGAAAGCAGTGACCTTTCAGCACAGACTGCACACTGCAATCCAAACAGTGGCAGGCTGTCAGATTGCGGCAACAGATTTTGTATCAAACCAAAGCTTCTTAAAAATACAACCAGCAAGTTTTGAAAACGGATGACTGGCTCTGGCACTGCAAAAGGCTGTAGTTGATTTGAATATTATTGGTTGGTTTTTCATGTCGGAGGTAATTTAATTTGTTTCCTTCTTTTTTATGTCCTTCCCTAGAGTTTTTATGGGTATGGAGATCTGTTCAGTGAAACATGGAGGGCCTTCTCAGATTATGACATAATCCACTTGAAGACTTATGACTCGAAAAGAGTAGGTATAATGTCGCCTCTGGCTGGACATTGTAGGCTCCTTCTTTGTAAAGGTGTTGAACTCATCACTAACTCAAGGATGGTTGCTTAGAAATACCAACCATTGCCTGTGTTGTTACGGACCCCCGCTACTGGGTTGTTTTATTATAGTAAAAATCTTCTGGCACACATGAAATACTTTATTTGATGCATCCACAAGCAGCAACAATGGTCTTGTTGAAATATACACCGATCAGCCATAAAATTATGACCACTAACACTAACACTGATTATCTCATTACAATGGCACCTGTCAGTGGTGCAGGAAGCAGGAAAAATGGGGATAAAAGAGGAAGGATATGAGCGACTTTGACAAGGGCCAGATGGCGATGGCTAGACAACTGGGTCAAAGCATCTCCAAAACTCCAGCTCTTTTGGGGTGTTCCTGGTCTGCAGAGGTCAGTACCTACCAAAAGTGGTCCAAGGAAGGAAAACCGGTGAACCGCCGACAGGGCCATGGGCGGCCAAGGCTCGCTGATGGACGGAGCGAAGGCTGGTCTGTGTGGTCCGATCCAACAGAAGAGCTACTGTAGCTCACATTGCTGAAAAAGTTAATGCTGGTTCTGATAGAAAGGTGTCAGAACACACAGAGCATCGCAGTTTGTTGCATATGGGGAAGGGTGCCCATGCTGACCCCTGTCCACCGCCGACAGCACCTACAATGGGCACGTGAACATCAGAACTGGACCACGGAGCAATGGAAGAAGGTGGCCAGGTCTGATGAATTACATTTCTTTTGGATGGCCGGGTGCATGTGTGTTGCTTACCTGGGGAAGACATGGCACCATGGTGCACTGTGGGAAGAAGGCAAGCCGGTGGAGGCAGTGTGATGCTTTGGGAAATGTTCTGCTGGGAAACCTTGGGTCCTGCCATTCATGTGGATGTTACTTTGACACGTACCAACTACCTAAACACTGTTGCAGACCAAGTACACCCCTTCATGGAAACGGTTTTCCCTAATGGCTGTGGCCTCTTTCAGCAGGATAATGCGCCCTGCCACACTGAAACAATGGTTCAGGAATGGTTTGAGGAACACGACAATGAGTTCAAGGTGTTGACTTGGGCTCCAAATTCCCCAGATCTCAATCCAATTGAGCATCTGTGGGGTGTGCTGAGCAAACAAGTCCGATCCATGGAGGCCCCATCTCGCAACTTACAGGACTTAACGGATCTGCTGCTAACGCCTTGGTGCCAGAAACCACAGCACACCTCCAGAAGCCTAATGGAGTCCATGCCTCGACTGGTCAGAGCTGTTTTGGCTGTAAAAGGGGGACCTACACAATATTAGGCAGGTGGTCATAATGTTATGGCTGATCGGTGTATATGTAAGAAACTGTTAAGCTAGTGTGACCAACCATGGCACAGATAAGAAATGTGCACCTCCTACAGACTCTCATCAATTTAAAACCCACGAAAATGATGTCCCATCGATGCACTTCTCTGATCTCTGAAAATAGCAGTTTAAAAACACCACAGCAATGAGCAGGTTTTATGTTTGTTATATATATTGCAGAATTGTTCATGTGCATCAAAATCATCATTCCAATATTTTTGAAAGCACTTGAAGATGTCAAATAAGTATGCATGCATGCACGAGTGTACACCATGGCATGTATGCAAACTGATTTCTGTGCCGTGCTGTATCCCTACTTCACTGATTTATTCACACTTGTCCTTAGGTGTGTTTCAAAGATGCCTTCTTCTCCCTCCTCCCGAGAATGAGATATGGCCTCTTTTACAACACGCCTCTCGTAAGTTACCCGTCACACACACACACACACACACATATATATATAAATATATACATGTGTGTGTGTGTGTGTGTAGCCGCTAACCAGATTTACTTAACATTTGTACATGTATTTGCTTAGTTTTAATTCTGCCTTGGTTGTATATTCATTTATATATTTTTATCTCTCTTTTTGTGACAGATTTATAAAAATTATTTATTGGCCTTTCTTCCGCACATGCACAATGATATCCAGTTTAGTCATAAACATGCATTTCAAGTCAAATATTTATGTGATGTATTCAAAAGCTCAGCAAGTGCTTACGTTATTTAAATGATAATTCCAAGGCGATTACTATAAACATGATACTATGTAAATATATGTTGTCCTGTGGCTCTAGCCTTGAGGTGTGAAATATTGATAGGTCAGCCTCAAGCTGATGCTTTTGATTCCCCCTGCAGCACATGCCATGTTTATATTCATGTGCTCACATTTACAGCTGTAGTGCAGCACTGTATGTGTGACATTCTTATTCAGACTTGAGAAATGCATAGGCTCATTCCAGGGAGATTAGGAAATATGTTTACATTTGACAAATTACCAATGTGTTATGCATTTTTCATCACAACCCCAATGCGGTGCACTATGTGAAACAAATCTTTTTACGTGACTATATGCAACCTGTAACAAAATAATAATTTTAAAACAATATTTTGAATTGAATGGATGAAAACTAATTTCCGTGTGTGAGTGACATTGACACTTTCTGTGGTGTGTTGATGGCAGGTCTCAGACTGCTACAGTGAAGGAATGTTCAGGGCATTCTCCCAGCATGTCCTCCATCGACTGAATATCCCGCAAGATGGGCCAAAGGTAGGAAGATCTTATTTCAGGAAACACTAATTAACAGCTGGTACTTTCATGTTATAATCTTGTTTATATACGCAGAATGAACACAGTTTCATAAACACCTTTATAATCCAATAGAGAAGTAAAAGTAGAAACATATACTGTTTTAGAGAAGATAAAAATTTTCAGGCTTCACTTTGCAGTGCTGCTCAGCATCTCTCAGTAAGCGTTGGTGACAACATTTCTTCTTTTCCTGTTGTTGGTGTGCGTTTTCATGACGTTGTCAAATTATGGAAGATTGAGGTCATTGAAACAAGCCAAAAATCAGTCAAGCACCTAATCAGAGGTCACTTTCACAGACTCATTGTTTATAAAGTGCGAAATCGATGAATCCTGACCACTAGACCACCAGGGAGCCGTTTCCAATAAGTTCTCAAATAACGCTTTGAAATGACCCTAGTTTATTTGATTAAAACCAGGTGACGGAAACACGCCTAACTCACACTTTTTACGACATTTCAAAAGATTTCCTGCTTTATATTTTCACAACATTCCCTAATTATAGAACGCAGACTGTCACCAGGCAGACAGCATTTGTGTGTATAATTTCACAGACTGAAGTGTGCTTTCCCTGACCGCGAATCGAACCCAGGCCGCATCCGTGAAAACGATGAAAGTACCATTCAATCACATCTTGACTGCTTCATTTCAAATCCACTGTGATGGTTTACAGAGGCAAATTTTCAAAAATGGTCTCGCTGTCCAAATCCTTATGGACCTGACTGTATGTTCTTGTGTACAGATAATTGATCCTACCTGGACAGGTCTTGAAAATTACTCGTGAACATGCATTGATGCTGTTCCTACCATTCTTCATGTACAGAACAGTCATGATTCCATGACCATCCTACTTTCCATGTGAGAGTTGTTGGTGTAGTATATTGGAGTATATAGCTCCAAGTTCAAGTGACTAGTACTGCTCTTACTACTGGATGTAACTTTGTGTTTTGAAACGTGTTAACTTCTTATACTGGTCGGGCATTCCCTGCAATTCTTTATCAACTATTAGTTTGGTACAGTAATTATTATGTTTTTGAATAGAAGAATAACATGTGACGGAGTGACTACAGTACACGCACTATGACTCACTACAACCAGGCTTCACTGATGTCATTACTAGGATTACCTTACGGAAAGAGCTCCTCACTGATATGAGTAGCATTCTAGGGTCTATAAGAGTATAGTGCATGTGACATACTGTCACAGCTATGCATTCCCCTCTTTATTCATCTCCTACATCCATAATTCTGCAGCTCTCCTCACAGGTGTTTTATGATCCAAGTGTTTGGCTGTATCTTTATGACCAGCATTGCCCGATAAGTTCTTGCTTCCTGTGGAGCAGCTCATTGGGCATTTGTGGCCTTCACTGGAAATATTCTAAGAGACATGGGGCTGCTAGCGATAGCAGGACGGCAACTGAATGAATGCCCTGACCCTCTCTACAGCTCCTCCTTTCATCCCTAGATTAATGGCACAACCAGAGACTCGCACTGCTTCTCTCCTCTATTGTGTCCCATTCATCAGCCCCTACTGCCTCTCTCCCTCTATCTTTGATCGGGTCTTGCTTAGACTGGCATCTTTTTCAATTCTTCAAATCTTTAAATCATTAGACCTGTGTTGAATTCCTACAGCATGTTTCCACTGCTTATAGTACGTTTAGCTGCAGTTTGGCAGGTTTATTGTAAGTTGCTGTTAGTGTCATTATTTTGATATAACCTTAGTGACATTATGATCCTTATTGTTTATTCCCATATGTTACAAATGCTTGTACCTATAAAAAGGCTTAATTCTCTTTCAGAACACAAGGTGGCAGTAGAAGAATGTAGAAAAGAAACTAATAAGACTAATAAGAGCCCATCAGAAAAGGAAACCGTTGCAAAATTGCATTTTGAAAGGATTTGAGCTAATTTCTCCTTTCCTCTGTGCTGTATAAATGAGACATTTTAAGCAGAGGCCTTTTCATTAGTTTGAATGGGCGTCATGTTTTCCCAGCTGCCGATCTTCTCTGTCCTTGGCTGATTGATTATTGGGTGCATTGCTGTTTTCAGGAGGGGCGTGTTCGTGTCACCCTGCTGGCACGCAGCACAGAATACAGAAGGATATTAAACCAAGTGGAGGTGAGTCTCTTTACTTTCTTACACTTGCTCTTTTCTCTCCACCCTGTTCTGCCACCTGTCCTCCTTTTCCTTTCTTCTCTGTCTGTCTCTTTCTCTTTCCTCACTCTATACCACTCTCCCCTCTCTTCCTTTCCACCATTGATTTAATGCCCACATCTGTTATGTGCCTGTTTAAAATCTTATTTGCTAAAAACAGTACACGTAAAAAAGGCCTGTGATTTATATGGTCACTGGCCATATGTGTTTGCTCTCTAATTGATCAGAGAACACGTCCCTCTGTTGTTGTTGTTACAGCTGGTAAATGCCCTCAAGACTGTGCCTTTACTGGAGGTCAGTGTGGTGGACTACAAATACATGTGAGTTATAGACTTCTTGCCACATTACTACAGGAGCTATTCAGTGCTGCTTAGGAATGGCCAAGGGTGTAACACTGCTGTGTAAGAATAAAGAAAGTCTTTAGCTTTTTAAATTGTGTAATAGTGACGGTGTTTACACAATGGAGATGATTGACTCCTTGTCTGTCTGTCTGTGCTTCAGGGATGTTCCCTTCCCCGTGCAGTTGTGGATCACCCACAACTCTGACATCTTTATAGGGATGCACGGGGCGGGTCTCACACACCTCCTCTTCCTCCCTGACTGGGCTGTCATTTTTGAGCTGTGAGTGACACCTTTTTGTCTGCCTGTGTGTGTGTGTGTGTGTGTGTGTGTGTGTGTGTGCGCGAGTGTGTGTATACGCGTGTGTGTGTGACAGGCAGAAAAAGACAGAGAGGGGAGCAGGGAGAGCGATGGGTTTGGCGGCGTCCTGTGCCCAAAGTACCCCTCAGATGTTTGGCGTACGGCTGTGAAATACTCTCTAATTAACCAGGCATTCATCACACCTGGCTACCCTGGGAAGAGGGGCTGATTGGACTGTGTGTGTGTGTGTGTGTGTGTGTGTGTGTGTGTGCACGTGTGTGTGAATGAGCATGTGATTTGTGGGCATTTTTGTGAGTGACACAGCGAGAACAACAGTGTGCACACAGTAAGAGAGAGAGAGAGTAGTGAGTGAGGTAGACTGAAGAGAGCAAGAGATAAAGTGTCTGCATCTGTCCCTCACAGATATAATTGTCAGGATGAGAGCTGCTATCGAGATTTGGCTCGGCTGCGGGGCATTCGATACGTGACTTGGCAGAAAATGGACAAAGTGCTCCCACAGGACAAGGTAGGGGGAAACTCCCGCACCAGCCATTAGCTGCCCGGCACCTCAGCGTGAGCTTTCTCAATTCATCTCACCTATTTCACACACACACACACACACACACACACTTACACTCTCACGCACACATTTAATTATGTGCCATTACAGGCACAGCAGAACAAACGTAGAGACTTCATTTCATCATCTAATTGCGAGAACACCCTGAGCGCACACATTCCTATGCTTGTATATCCTGTTTCCTCTTGCTTTTGTGTGTCCTTTTAATGTATATATTTTCCTCCTTTTCCTCAGGGTCACCATCCCACCCTCGGTGACCACCCAAAGTTTACCAACTACTCCTTTGATGTGGGGGAGTTCATGCGCCTTGCGCTGGAGGCAGCTGATTACGTCACACGCCATCCCAAATGGCAGCGTCGTGCGCCTCATGATGAACTCTAGAGTTTCTGTGAGTGTGGGACGCAGACATGTGGCCGCTGATGAACTTTTAACATGAACCTGCCATTTGTTGAGACCTTCACGTTGGCAGAGTAATTTTTACGAATTTCTTTTTTTAAGTTACGTCATCTAGTGGATATATATATCAATGGTCTGGTGGAGTATTTGTCACCCTCTGTCCACAGCTTCGATAGGTCTGGATGAGTGGAAGCAGTATGGCGAGGGGTTGAATAGCTTTGACCAGCTCCAGAGAGTGCTGCAGGGATGACATCTTTCTGTAGGCCAACCCAGAGGTTAGCATTGCCCTGGTTCCCTCAACAAGAAGTCCATGAGGTTTTTACATAAGATTTTGGATTATTGCAGAAAATAAAAGTGGCAAACAAAGGTGTATGATACATACACAGTTTGTGCAGTTTGTTCACCAATGAACACCACTTTTATGATTTTTGAAGCATAAATACACCAGGAGTACAAAGCTAACATTAGGCTTTAAACAAACTACATCACAGCCGTGTGACTTCAAAGTCCGCACCAATAAGCTTGATTTTGCGTGCTCACCTCTCTACCAAAGCCTTTTGGAATGTTTGCAAGAGCGCGAGTAGAAACGCAACGAGGCTGTAAAGGCAAACAAGTGAGTAGATGAGTTTCTGTGTTCGGCGTGATGACATTTAATGTCCCCCGACAACCTCTGTAGTCTCATTTAGCCACTTGCTAGCAAACTCCTTTTCTTAAAACGTGTAAAAGCTTAAAAATTCACGAGTGTTGGTTTTGGGGTATTTACTGATGTATTTTATGCCGTAGAACAAAAAGTGAAAATCTCTTGATCTTGTGTTAACCACAGACCGTATTTTCAGGCATCTAACCTAAAATCCATTCAATAAAAACCCACTGACTCTGAGACGGGGGAACCGGAAGTGCAAAAACACTAACTTATTTCAGGACTAAATTGGCGACAAATCAGAATGAGGTGCGTGCAGTTGAAGCATCTGGAGAGCGATAAGATGTGTCCTATGTTTCTTCATTATCCCCGCTGCACCTACTTCATTCCACGCTGACAAAGTTAGCTAATGAGCAGCTGTTATGGCGTCCCTTCACATGCGACATCTTGTCACATTTCATCAGAGTCACCTTGATGCGAGCCTCTTCAGTGCTGTTGACAATCACACCAGAGTTTCCGAGCACACCCACAGCACAGCAGTCTAATGTGATGGGCAGTATTCACATGCTGGATTCTCACACATAATCTGAGTGTATATTTCTTTTTGCAGTTAGTTTCACATATGAATTCATGTGGTTATAAGTTATGCTCATCACAGACACTAATAACTAACATAAGAGACAGAAGAGGGATTTTCTTTTATATCAGTATTAATGTTTGTATGTTTGCAAGTACAGCAACACTTTTAAATACTAATAGTAAGTACTGTGAAACATACATTCACGTATTTGTCAATAATATGCTACACACCGTTGTTTCACGCAACAGAATGAAAATAATGTTGGTTTTGCCAGCTTAAGATCAAAATATCTGACAGGCTTTCACATCTACTTTTTATTTTTGCATCTTTTATAGTTTACAATTTTTCTTTTACATTTGTAACATTGATTATTTAAGCGTACGTATGTCTTGTTGGTTTGATGGAGTATGCCATTGATACTGATGTCTATTTTTATTATTAATTTCTTTGTATTTTACCAAAGGGGGATGAGGGATGAGGTTGCCCCAGTTGTCCGTTACCTTTCCTAAAGCCTTTTGAATGCTGTTGGTTTGGTATTTTACAGTGAACTCATCTGAAGTGGAATGGACACAATTTGCATGCTGTCTGGACTATTATATGAGTATTTTGAGCGAACAGAAGATCATTTTGGTGTTTCTCTCTGTGAGCTTGATGTTTTGTTCATCGATGCCACTATTTTGAACTTTGACCTTTGTGGTCAGGGCTTTGCTTGACAGGCATTATCATATTCAGAAGCTGTGTAATATTGTGAAATAAATAATTCTAACAAAAAGCTGAAGCATGCCTTCCTGTCTGTGCTGGTCATATTAGGCAATAGAGATTTAATTCATCTTAATTTAATCAATCATCTTTTGAAGTCTGACCTTGGAGGGGAAAAACCGAAGCCTCTGTCTTGCCATTTCTTGCTGATAGCAGACAGCTCTTTGCTGTGGTTTTCATTATTTTAGTGACTTCAGGTCTAAGGGGGGAAAGGGCTCTTCGCAAACGGGCACTAGTTCCGTTTTTACTGTCACTGTAATAAATCTGGATGACCTCAAAATCTTCCCAAGTTAACAGTGGACCCATCATGGCCACACGGGGGCAGTATAACACCACACATGAGGCCAAATCTTCACCCTGCGCTGTGTGATCGTCCCTGACAGGCTTGTTCCAAACAGTGTAGAGGGTGCGAACAATTTATTCACAAATACATCCAATGGGTCATAAGAGCACAGTGTTTAAGTGCATTTGCTCCAAATATCACACGTTTGATGTCGGCACCGGTCGAGCTGCTCCTGCCCGCTCTTTGCGGATGTTGTGTCTGAATACTCTGAGTATTGACAGACACCGGGCCTGTCTGGGATGGACACTATTTATGGCCCTGCTCGGGTTACTGCCAGTGACCTCGTAAAGAAATGAAGAATCTCTAGAATCTCTGTGCAGGTGTGTGTGTGTGTGTGGGGGGGGGGATCAAAAGCAGAGGAACCAAGATGTCCGTTCTCATCAACCTTCATAGCGTCTCCAAATCGATGACCAGGTCCTGTATTGCAGCGCTGAACCTGCCTGCTGGGTGTCTCCAAAGAGCACGTGAGAAGCCATGTGAAGCGTTACGGAGTCTTAACCTTCTGCTCTGTGTGCGCGCGTGCGTGGTGGCTGCGCGCGCACTATCACCTCATCCTCGCTTCATTGGCTGCCAGGGCGCATCTATGTGCACTTGCGTAATTAGCGTTGCAGGCGCACAGTCTCGGGCCCCACGTTTTGCCGCCTCCGGCCGCTGCAGTTTGCCACCCGATGTTCTTCAAAAGCACACGAATTGGGGTGGCCTTGTTTCCTCGCGTGTTCTCCCCCAGACATGTTGCATTGCTTTTCCCCTGTCGCCCTTGATACGGGCCCCGTGGCGTGCTGGCCCGTCGGGCCGGGGGGGGGGGGGGGCTGGCTGGCTGCAAGCCAAGCCTGCCGTTTAATAACTGAGGTGGAATCTGTGAGTAAAGGCACTGGATCGCGTCTGAGTCGTGATTCGCACATCAGAATTAGGAGTTTTTAACGAGATTGTTTTTTTTTTTTGTTTTTTTTAAGGTGAGATTCCTAGGTGCCAGTGTCCTATTTTAGTTTGCCTGACATTTCCACTGCAGCAGCCAAGTCACCAGTCCTCTGAGCTGCCTGCGCCAGTAGTTACACAGCTGCGCGTCCCAGACCAGCATATATTGGCTTTATTGATTTTAAGTATTGCCTAAAATCGAACTCGCGGTCGTTTGTCTTTGTGTTTTGCAACACGGTCATTAGCATAATCTAATTTGGCTCCAAACTAAACATTTCTTACCGCTGAACTCAGAACAGTCAGTCACAATCCGCTCATCTCACTTTTCCAGGCCCCTTTCTTTCTGTCTCTCAAAGGGATAAATGCAGGAAAATCGAGTTATGAGCAGATATTTCCTTAATGTATTTCTCCCCTGAACGAAGATTATTGGGGGGGGAATCCCGCATGCAGGAGATCCTGTAACCCCGCTCCTCTGATCCATAACACGCCATGAGGACTTGAGCCCATAAACTCCGCAGCCTTTTCCTTGCCAGCCCTGCAACAGCTGTAACGACACCTAAAACTGTGATGGGACGTGTAAGGGAAGTAGCCCGAATTAAATCTCGCACCTCACACTTCTGTTTCCGTCACGTGGTGTGTGGCTGCCTCTGATTCTACCTGGCCCCTCCGAGGAAGGATGGATGAGAGGAGTGCTATGATGGGCTGTCGCCTCCATTAGCTGCCTCGCTTTAAGATGAAAGGCTTCCAGCGCAGGTTCAGTACTGTAGACAGGATATATTGTGCTTTATCAACTTTCTGGCGTTCCCTTACACTTTACACGGCCAAACTACTGTTGTCTGTTTTGGCTGCGGGCTGGATTTTTAGCTACTTGACAGCAAAGGAAGCGCAAAGAGCAGCGCGGCCCGGAGCTGTCCAGCGTCCTGAATGTCTGGCTCTGTCCGTGGTGCTGAAGGCAGGGTGTTGACTTTTAGATCAACTTTAGACTGCGTCCTGCACCCAAAGGGCTGCGTGTTCCTCGGTCCTGCCGCGGGGGGGGGGGGGGGGGGGGGGGGGGGGGGGGGGGGGGGGG
>JAVQJF010010797.1:0-54864 GCA_036023855.1 Gadopsis marmoratus
TCCAATCACAGCTTGCATGTTTCCTCAGTGTTCAGCCTCTGTTGAGTCAGTCAGCAGCTCCCAGACACACTTTTCTGCTTCACCCAAAAAGAAAAAATGCACATCCTTCACTGAAAAGCCCAAAATGCGTCCTGAAAAGTGATCAGCCTCAGAGGAGAATGTGTGAAAACTTTGAACAAGCATCTTTTTATAGACGGAGAGGAGAAAAGAATGGAAGAAGGAAACATCCCTCCTTCATGCTGTAGGAGGATTTGAAACCAACAGCTGACATTTCTAAGATGTCCATGTTCAAATATTAACAAATTACAAAACCACATGACTTTGTCGTCTCTCCATTTCATTATTTCTGACAAAATAAGTATCTAATACATCACATTCTCATCTTTAAATAAGTCATATGTTACATTTAATCAAAATGCACAGCCTGAGATGCTGTCTCAACCACTCAAACTGCTCCCAACAGGTCATTATTATAAGAGCATGTTGAGCCCATAGATTATTTACACACACCAAACTGTATTTTAAATTCTGGTTTAAACAGTGACGTCTTCAGATACTTAAATGTCACTCTAAACTACAGAGAAATGGGTATAAAATTACTCGAAAGACATGTAGAATGTTGTTTGTTGGATTTACATATTGGAGAATTATGTTCGGCTCAACTTTAAAGCTACACAAGGAGACATTTCAGAAAACCATAGACAATTGGAAAACTTATCATGTGATTTTGAATACTTGAATACTGAAGTAATAATGAGTCAACATTCATTCATTCATTCATTATCCATACTGCTTATCCCGAAGGGTCGCAGGGGGGGGGCTGGAGCCTATCCGAGCTAACATTTGGGCGAGAGGCAGGGAAACACCCTGGACTGGTCGCCAGTCAATCGCAGGGCAGACAAACAGACATTTAGGGGACACTCACACCACATCCATACACCGATGGGGACACAGTTATTCTGAAACATTTATCACGTTAATGGCGGTATTGCAAAATCCATGTTGTAGCAGAACGTGACACCGGTGGCGGTGAAGAAACCGGTATACCACCCACCCGTAAGTCCCAGAGAGCAGAAGAATCAAAGAGGTATCGAGAGGCAGAAAGTGAGGTACTTAAATACAGACGTTTTTGATATAGTAATTAGTATAGTCTTGTCACTGTTATATATACAGGCAGAGCTACAGAGTTATACATCTTTGAGCTTAGTAAGAGCCATGTAATGATCAGGCTCTATTATGAGTTTTATCATTTATATTTGAATTTCAGTTTAATTGAAATAATTGAATTGTAAAATATGATTTTGCTAACTAAGTGGCAGCTTTAATAACCATTGCCAACTAAACTCCAGGCCTGGTCACTATACCTTGTATTGACAATGACAAAATTATGGAGAAATCAATTCATTTCAATGGAGTTGTAACAATCGGATTTCCTCATAAATCTGCAGATGTTTTTCTTCAAGCTAAACTTTGGTTGCAAATTTTTGCTGTCATCATGACGGTGCTGACCTTTTGCAGGAACGACGACCTTCTTTGAGTTTTTTTGGTTTTGGTTCACTTTATTATCAAAGGAAGTATCTTCTAAACAACACATGGATACGTTCTTTCAAGATGCAGTACAGTAGGAGACTACAGAAGCCAATCGAATATCCAGTTCGATCAATTTAAATGCGTCACTTTGATCGGAAGGAAGGAGATTGATTTTTGGTGGTATTTAAAGCTTTGCAGTGAACTGCGATGATGATTATGACACAAGCTTGGAAAATTAAGCCCAAAATGAAAATAGCTCATTTATTCTTTATCAGCCTGAGTTCATAAAGGCACGGACACTTCAGTTGCCTGATTTACAGTAAGCCATATTTGTTTTCCTCTGTATAAAAGTAATATTGTGCGATGGTAGGTCATTGTGTGCTTACGGAGTTTAGAATGGAGTTTTTATCACATGTTGTTCTAATACTCTAGCCTCACTTACACCTTACCCATGCGCGGTTGCCTAATGCCCCCAGCTGTCAATGAATTGACTCATCCGGTTTGCATGTCGCACTACCCCCGCTTCCTCAGTCTGTTGCTGCAAATAGGTGCCTGCCTGGTTCTTCTGTGAGGGTATGTGGATTAACAGCTCACTACGATAAAAGCACGGGAAACAACTGAAAACAAGGCTTTAATCCGGGATGTCATTAAAGTGTAAAGCCTGCGGTAACCCTGTACGGAATAAATCCATCAGCAGCCACTGGGTGTGATGACATGTCTTCCTACGTCAATCAAAACTCACCAAAAACATACGAATTCTGACATATTAAAATTAGTGTCATATGGTGTAATGACGTTGTTCTTGCTCAACTGATGCTTTGGTGATTTAAATCGTCACACCATTAATTGCGGCACGATGATCATTTATCGTGAGCTGCAGTTCAGAGTTGTCGTGTTAATTAACATGTTGATGACATCATAGATTTAAACCTAGATGTAACTCTAGCTGTAGTTTCTCATTCTGCAGTTGTTTTGGGTCGATTTGTATCTCAATGATGGAGTGTTCGTAGGAACACATCTCACCCATGATGTTAACTGGTGTACCATAATGGTTTAACTTTGTACGGTCATTTACTTTTTAGTGCATGTCCACTTGGACCTGTTGTGCTGTAGTCAGTGTGATGTCCCGTCCCACTATGAGAATTGCAAAGCAAGCAGTAACCATGACTTGTTCCTGATATGTGCATCACATTTGACCTTCTGAGAGATTCTGATTTAGGCGAAGTCTTGTGCAATAACCACCACTGATTCAGTAGCCCTCGCTGACCTGCTGCAATCAGATGGGCACAAGCAGCCTAGAGCAGGTTCAACTGCCCGTCAAGCGAGGCTGGCGAGGCCTACATGCTGCCATCTGTCAGCGACTGACAGCTAGCCTTGCTGACCTCACATAGGCCATGTGAGGCAGAGCTAGGCTAGCCAATGCAATCTGTCACTCCAGGAGCCCAGTAACCCCAGAGAGGGGGATTGGAGAGCCACATGCAGATTTGTAGTTAATTTCTATTGTCATCGCACCATACACTGCTCATCTGCACAGTAGAATTTAATAAGCCTTTTACTGGGGTTTGCAGTGCTATCATTCCGTATTAAAGCTTATATCTGAAACTTTTAATGTTTTTATACTATTTGTATACACCATGAGTAGTGATACATAGCAAAGTTTTGGGCATTCCCAATGGGGATGTATTTTTCAGTTGGTATTTTCTGCCTCGGGTTTCAGAGTCTGTGTCATCTGTTTCAATCAGTTACGCTCAACAATGCTAAATGAGGCGAGTATTGTTGACGCTAGCATTGTTACTTAGGTTGTGTGTTCCTGAAGTTGAGAGTACTCCACCGATTTAGCGTATAACACTGTTGGACTCAGATGGTCGGTTAAAAAAATCGATGCAGCAGAACAAGAGATATCATCTTCTATATTCCACGTCTTCCTTTTCCTTGTCAAAACCTTGTCGCCTACATTACCCACAATGAAACTTGACCATCAACATTTCAGTCAGAGATTCGGGTGTGTTATGCGAGTAGTGGCCAATAGGAACCGCTAGCCTCAAGCAGAGATGAGGAGTGGGGCCACAAAGGTCCTGCAAGCTCACTTTCAAGCTCCACACCCCCAGATTTTTTCCATTTGAAAACTTGAAGTCTTCAGCTGCACGCCGACTCAAATGATGTCACTTGAGGCAATTTATCAGATTTCCTACAGCTCCCTCTGGAGCCACAAAAGGCTTCATACTACTTTTTTCACATCTGCAGTAGTATTCCCCAAGACCTGTAAATAGATGTTGACGTGTAAAAGCGGTGGAGTTCATGTTGAACATTAACACCAATAACCATACTACTTCTTAAAATAGTTAGAAGGTTGTTGTTGCCACGGGGATATTTTCATAGAACAGTTCCAAGTCATTTGTAGTTCTTTTGTCAGGATTATAGCCATAGCCGAGGTCTGCTGCAGGCTGACCGTAAACCATCTCTGGCTTTTGTTCGCAGCGTCTCTTACCTGGTTGTGCCTATAGTATGAGTGAGAATCTATTTTTGATGCTTGACTCTAACTGGGGACAGGAGAATTGGATGCATTTTAGAGTGAGACACTGTGAAAAATATCAGCCCTAAATCATCCCATCCCCTGCTGCCTGAATTTCTTTCTGCTACTTTCTTAAAATAGACACAAACCGTCAGGTCTCAGAAAGAGCCTTTAAATAGGAATGAGCCCCATTTCCACCTGCAGAGTAGACTCCGAGCAGCAGCCATCACAGCTTGGGTCTCCGTTACGTATTGATGCGGAAACGTGTTCAGACTGTTCCAGTAAATGCAAGAGTTTAATTTGTTAACATAAGAAATGCCTTACAGTTATTTAAAAATAAAGTAGCCATTCATAGCCTGACATAACTAGACCAATTTGCAAATGGGAATTAGTCTGGAACTTCTCAGTTCATTTCCGATTTGCAAGGGGCACAGATCAAAATGCCTCTGGATGCGATTGGATAGACCTAAAACCAATCGGAGCAACGAAACGTGCGACATAGTGCAGAGCGAATCCTGTCGGAGGCAAACCCATCAACAAAAACAAGTGAAAACATGAGAAAAACATGAGCTCGCAGATCCGTTTGGTTCCCAGGATAAGCCATTCACACACTACCACAAACGCAGAGAAATAGTTCACTGAGTAAATTCAAAAGCACTGCCATACATTCTCAGAATGCTGTGGTGTACAAATAGTACTGACATGACACTTTTTCTTCACGTAATATGGCAGTAAAGAGCATAAACTGTAATGCTGTGTTTTCTTAATAAGCCATCTAATAATGTTTTATCGGCCAATAAAAAAAGAAAGAAGACGTTTTGATAGGGATCATTTCAGTTTGATTATTAAAGTGTCACTGTTTATGTGCACAGGTGGTTTTAGAGACTTTACAGTTCTAAATGTAGGTGGACAGAAAACCTGTACCATTAATGTACAGGCAGTAAAAACAAGCACCCCTCATCCACCACCCTAAATAAAAGAATATTTTATGGCATCCTTTGGCGGCTTTAATGTCTGCAGATACATCATGTTATCACTTGCTAACGAAGAAAAGAGTGCTTGATGACGAGCAGTTAAATGTGTGTATGTAACTTGTGACAGCAAAACTGCATATTGATAAGGTGTTGTATTTTTTTTATCACACCTCTCTCTTCGATTGAGTGTTTCATTAGCCTGTATTTGAGTTAATGAATAATGATGTATGCAGCTGATAACCCATGGAAAATATGATTTACTTAGGGATATTGATGCCATATTGTGAGGGACAGTGCCTTGCTTTCTCAATGCCGCTTCACGGTTAGGAAACAGGTTATGTTCCGCATGTATTTAATTGTGATGTCCTGATTTTCGTTTGGTGTTGATTGGTGGTTTTTCTCCCCCTCCCTTCCTCTCCGTTCCCGTTGAGCTGTGACTTGATTTAAGATTTACTGTACAGGCCAGTTTGCCGCTGGCTGCAGTCACAAAGAGAGGGAGAGAGGGGGGGGGGGGGTGCAGAGACAGAGACAGAGATTCCCTTCCCCTCTCCCATCCCCCTCTGTTCTCCCACACTGTCAACACAGCCGATCCTGGCTGCAGATGGTGGCGGCACCACAGCGCCACTGCAGTGGGATGGTGGTGGAGGGAACTACAGCTTTTTGTTTACAAACCTGTGGTCGTCCTCGAGCAGTGCTGCTGTCAGATGGGATCTGAGCAGATATTCATTGCAACCAAACACAACAGCAGGTGATTCGACTTCAATCTTTACTCTGCCTGCTATGTTGTTTTAAGTGTATTGATGATCAAATAAGCTGCTGTTGTGTTTGGCATGCTCTATAGCCTAAACATACTCTGTATCCACTACCATAGAGCATGAAATAAAATGTATTGTTGGAGTAAATTGTCTTGACAAATGGCTAGATTAATATCCAGAGTCATTTTATAACATGTCTTAGATTCAGCCTCAGAGATGTGTTTTTCTTAAAACAAGGCAATTACTTTGTGCTGCGTCCCGTGTTTTAGTGTGACTGGGCAAGGCAGCAGTCAATGTAATGGAAGCAGGAATTAATCTCACTCCATTTGACTTTTTGTTTCTTTTAAGAGGACAAGATATTTAAACTTAGGGCTGCACGATTATGGCAAAAATAATAATCACGATTATTTGGGTCATAATTGAAATCGCGATTATTTAAAACGATTTCAGTCGTTGACTGAAAAAGAGCATTTATTGAACTTTAAACCAAAACTTTATCGGTGCATTTCACAAATGAAAAATCTAAATAAATAAATATAAAATACAAATAAATTAGATAAAACATTTAAAAAAAGTCCCAATCAGCTAGCGCTTCCCGCAGTCCAAGGGCAATGTTTTGCCCACCGTGGTCTTCGGGGAAAAACGCAGTTTGGAGAGGGAGGGGCTGCTGCACGAAGACTGGGAGTGCTCTGGGACGGGGGGAGGCCCATGGCAGCAACCGCCGCTCGTTGAGAAGAGCAAGAATACGATACGTGCTTTCACGTCGGTCTCCAAAAGTCTCCAATAGCACCCGATAAAGTCGCTAGATATGTCGCTAGTCGCTTTTTTGAGAAAGAGTCGCTAGAGGGGCCTGAATATTCACTAAATGTATTTAGCGCGAGACAAAACGAAAGCATTGTCGCGAAAAGGAATACAGCACTATAATCGTATTTTCTCGATTATCTTGTTTTCATAATCGTTCAAAGCCAAAATCGTAATCGAAATTTTGGTTAATAGCCCTGCCCTATTTAAACTCCATATTCGGTATTTTTTTTACCAGAATTGTTTTAATTTTGCCACAAACTTTAAACTCATGCCATCCAGATACTTTGAAAATGTAACATCACAAAAAACAAATCTACACATAGTGGATTTAAGGCTGAGTGAGAGATTAGACGACTTCTTAAAATATACGTTTTTAGGTGCTTTTATTTGTTTTTATTTATTTATTTTAATTACTAGTGGAAGCTTGTATTCTGTAAAACTCTAAGTTGCCTAAATCGGCCATGCTGCTGCTGATGACTAATGGTGTGTGTGTGTGTGTGTGTGTGTGTGTGTACACAGGAAGAGGTTCAAGTGTGTGTTACAGTCATCTGTCTCGCACGCAGCTGACGGAACAGATTTTAATTAAATCAATCCAGCTGTATTCTTATGCTTCAAGTCTATTTTCTTCCATTTTATGCTCGTAACTACAGTGATGTTGTGTGTTTGGCACTGAGTGCTGCCAACAGGCAGGTGACCTACACTCTGTGGTGTGCCTGAACGCATCCTGTGTAGACACAAATGTGGGACTCAAGCTGCTTCTCTGCTAACATGCTGCATCTTCTGTGTAGGCTGTGTAGACACTGTGTAAAGCAAAGGGCCTGAAAGTTGCATGTCTGTGTAGTGTGCATGCGACAGCAGTAAATAATTGTAAATTGTATTGGGTGATTTATGCTTGTAATAAACTACTGACATATTGTACTACCACGTTGCTGGTTAACTGGCATCCCTAATACATTTACACCGATCAGCCATAACATGATGACATCATGGGCACCCTGATCGGTCTGCGGCTACGCAACCTCATATGCAACCTCATATGCAACAAACTGCGATGCTCTGTGTCTTCTGACACCTTTCTATTAGAACCAGCATTCACTTTTTCAGCCATTTGAGCTACAGAAGCTCTTCTGTTGGATCGGACCACACGGGCCAGCCTTCGCTCCTCTCGTGCGTCAATGAGCCTTTTGA
Organism: Gadopsis marmoratus; assembly: GCA_036023855.1. Classification (NCBI taxonomy): domain Eukaryota; kingdom Metazoa; phylum Chordata; class Actinopteri; order Centrarchiformes; family Percichthyidae; genus Gadopsis; species Gadopsis marmoratus. The sequence goes on from JAVQJF010010797.1 coordinate 7,764, forward strand.
CCCTGTTGCCAGTTTTCCTTCCTTGGATCACTTTTCCTTGGATCACACCCCACAAGCTGCAGTGTTGGAGATGCTCTGACCCAGTCGTCTAGCCATCACAGTTTGGCCCTTGTTAAAGTCGCTTACATCCTTCCGCTTGCCATCAAGTTAACCAGATAATCAAAGTTCTTCGCCTGTCAGTGCTCATAAAGTTATGGCTGATCGGTGTGTATTAGCAGATAGAAAGATAGTTACTGTGTGCGAGAGAGCGACCGAGTGTGTGCGCGTGTGAGGTAGAGTGAGAGCTTGCCACCTTGCTCTGTCTCCTTATGATTTATTGTCACAATTATTATGCAGCAGGTATAACATAAAGAGCCCAAAATGAATTTCACTGTCTTTTTTTTTTTTGGCTGGTGTTGTCCACATACAGTGATAGTAAGAGGAAAACCATCAAGATTAGATCAGGTTTTAGTGGTGATGTGTGGTTTCTGCCTCACAGTTGCCAGTTTATCTGTAATAAGATCATTGGTTTCAGTTTTAGTGGCCAGTTTCTGTCATGTCCCCACTCATCTGAGAACTAAGATCTGCAGGAGACATTGTATTTTTGGAGCGACTTGTCGTGAATTTGATCAAATCTTAGAACGTTGAACATTGCCTTTTTAGCTTTGCATGGCATTAAGGCAATGTAGCTATTGTATTAAGAGTTTAAGTGGAGTTTACACTGAATAATCTCACTTGCTCAATGTAACACTTGGCTATTGAAATGTACTTTTAGTGTTGATTCTATGTTGATTCAATTCTATGCGCGCGTTTAAAGCTCTGGTTGCTTGGGATTTTGCATTGAATTGCATCATATTTAAATGATTACTGTGAGTATTTTGCCCACCTCCTTTTTTAAATAGATGATAAAAAATATAAAACACACTAATGCTGTCTAATACAGCACCACAAAACTACAGCTGCAAACAGTGACCACAGTTAAACCAATATAGTTTCAACAACAATTAGGTTTCACTGCATTGCATTAACAGTTTGCAGGTGTTTGTTTCAGACCACTCAGTATATTTATTTCAGGAAACGTGTAACTACAGATGCCTGGATGTGATCTGTAAGATCAGTATCGGAGCCAATCTTTTTTTTTAATTAACTGACATTTTATTTTTGCCCTGCTGTTATATTTTCAACAGAGGCTGACATACAGTATACTTCTGTCATAAACACACTAACCACAAAGTGCAGGGGTGTGGCATGATTTAAGGTTAGCAGGCAGCTGAAATGTTTGAACCTTTTTGTAAATTGGAAGTGAAAGCAGCCCCACAGCTGCTTATGATTTTAATTTAGAGTACGGTATGTCGGCAGTGCCAGTGGGTCATGGGGCGGTCATTTCAACGTCACAAAATGTTGCCATTTATCACTGATCTGTTTTCATAGCAGTGTTTGTAATTGGGATTAAGATAGTGCTGAGCTGAAATCCTCATCTCGGCTGGTTTGCATTATTTTGCGCACTTGCTGTATATCTGACCCTCAGTACAATGTGCGCGCTGACACTTGTCTCTATGGAAAATACAATCCTCTCCCACTAGAGACAGACGGTCCAGTCACAGATGAGTATCGCTGGGCGAACATGCCGGAGAACAAGATCATGGCTTCCTCTGCTGTTTTGGCCACAGAGTTGTTGCCAGTCTCCTGGGTCATGAACAGGTCACCAAACAACTCAGCCGTGGCAGTTTATTCTCTTGTGAAGGTGATGCAACTGGCTCGCAGTCTGCTGCCTGTCTGCAGTGTGGAGTATGCTGCTGCTGCTGCTGTTGTTGTTGTTGTTGGGGCTTGACTATGCAGGATTAGCAAAAATTGACCCACTGGCACTCTTACTTTACACAATGCCATGTGTATTGTGTAATTATACCCTGTTTGCTGATGCAGAAATCTCTGAATCCATCATCTATCGTCTTGTGATTTTGCCTCTGGGGGCAATGGCCAATGTGTCGGGGCTTTCGGTGTAGCCAGCAGATATCTGGATAATGGATATCTGGGCCAAGACCTTCTCTTCTGTGCACAGGTCATCGTTTACAGCCCGATTAGCAATCTCAGAACCCATCGGCTATAGTCTGATGACGTTGAATGCAGATAAATAAAGGAAAACATTCTAATCTAGTGTTCCGAGATTGATAAAAAGCTAAATCATCGTCCGATGGTAGCCGATGGGATCTTTGCTTGCATTTCGGCCAATGCGTTCTGCCTCTTTTGCGCTCCACACCGAGTGTTTACCTGCATGCAGCCAAAGCCCCCTCAAACGTGACTGGTCAATACTACTTGGACTACAGATGGACAACAAAAGGGAACCACAATGCTTCAGATAGAAAAACCTTGTGCCTTGCTTACAGATTCTGCATTCATATGCAGATGTCTGTTTATAGAGATTGCTGTTGCAGTGATCAGTACCCGTGGAAGGTCTATAGGATGATAGCATCACTGTGTGAAATCTACAGCTATTGTTTTCATGTTAGTTGGTCAGAAGAGCAAGAAATGTTTGTTTAATGTTAACACAGTCAGATCCTGACTACTTCCTTCACTCCTGAGTTTGACATTCTGCAGTGTCATGGCAACAGACAACGAAAATCCAACATCCTGGGAAATTAAATGTAACCTAGTGCACATAGTACACAGGAGAGTGTTTCATCCACTTAAATGCAATTAGATGCACAGAAAGTCTCCTTCTCCTGGGAGAGCGGGCTGCAGACACTGAGCTCAAGGCATCACATGGCTGATTATACTCAAGGGAAATGGACTTTGAGCTGGTCCTTGTGTGGAATCGGCTCTCTGGCTCTCAGTTAGCATTTAAAGCGGTGGTTCTCAACCTCTTTAGTTCATGCCAACAACAGACAAAAGCAACATTGAATCATGATCCTCTGACATGTGCGTGGGTGCACAAACTGAAGAAGTCATCCCACAGGAGGTGCTACAGTCCTGGCAATTCCTTCTCCCCTTCTATTGTTCAGTTGAGTAGTTTGTAGTGGGTTGGTGCATTAAATGACTTATAAGTGGTCAGGTAGAGGAGAAGTAGCTTGGAGTGTAGGCTCACTTTAGGAGAGCGAAACACATTTGTTAACACTGAAGAAGCATGGAGCAAAAAGCAACTGGAGAAAAACTTCTGATTTGCTGCATGTCGGTTCGTGTAGTTAATTAAAATCAACAACTGGTACTCTGTGGAAATACACTAGCGAATCCGAAGCTACAGTAAATCATTGTACACTGGCCTTGGCATTTAAACAATGAATTGTATTTAAACTGTCTTAAGCTGTTAAGGCTGTGAAGAGTTGCGCTAAAGTTGTATAACACATTTTTCCGCCCATTTGATCCCCACCGAAACTGGAATATTTTGTATTGTGACAACACAGGCAGGACATTGTTGTTCAGGCTTGGTGAAACCTCTTGAGAAACTTTATGTTTAACGGTTGTATTATGGATACGCCTGATGCCAGATGGGTCTGAATACTCAACCAGGATCCTATTTCCACCTAGTATTAAAGGGTAATTTCTCTCGCGAGAGTTCAGAGTGAGCCTTTTCTTTGAGCGAGACTTCTGTTTCTGGTTAAACAAAAAGGATCTTACTCTTCAACAAAGAGTCTGTCTCTGTAGGGATCCTTTCCATGATGTTGTCAGACACTTAGAATAACAATCTGAGCCTGTCAGTGACAAAAACAAGCACTTTTGGTAGACAGACCTTTGCCCCAAAGGATTACGTTGCAGCCGGCTGAGGCGATCTACTGGGCCAATTCCAAAACCTTTACTAACTAGTCATTTAGACCCCAAAATATGTAAAAAAATAGGACCCAAGTTCAAAAATACCGGAATTATCCTTTAACATCTGATCTGTCTCTGGATGCTGGAGAATTACATCCGACCATGGGACTTTTGCATTTAAACATACATTAAAGTATGTGCCTGTTATCTTGATTCTGCACGCACTGGGATTGAATATCAACATGCAAAAATTGCAGGCAGAACCGACAGGCTTGCTATGCAATGCAACAATACTCTTAAGGGAACGCTGGGACATGCAAGGCGAGGGTCACGTGACAGACGGAGGCAGCTGAAGGCACATGCAGGCCACTTTTTTGGTAGCTTTGAAAACAGCCATGCTAAAAATGATGCAAGGGGCTTGGTTGGTGGATGCGGAAGTCCAGTTTGACTGCTCCGATTATCACGGTTACAGTAACTGTATCTTCTGCCGTGACGCTTACGAGGTAACAATCCGAAACAAGGGTCAAACCACTTCCACATTGCAAAGTTAGCCACCAGGAATGTGTGCTTGCGTGCATGTGATTGGCCAACACTGTGTCTTGCCTGATGACATTCCAGCTAAAGTTGAAGCATTCTCACATTTTGTTAAAGCTATCTAACCAACTGGCCTTTCTTTCTTTAAGCCCTCTTAAAACTGAGTAAATCCTTTAAAATGCTCTATGTAATCATTTTTAAATTGTATAGTCAAACAAGGCTACAGATAGTAAAAAATAGATGATGTAGAGCTGTTATATGTGTCTGTACATACTTGCAATTGCACACATTTTACCAAGACATCCTCCATACACTATGTCAACAGTTGTTCCCATTTCCACAATCATTTTAATAGTCAAATTACCTTTTTGTAGTTTGGCTGAAATTAAAAAAGGGTATAAAAAGTCCTCATTTTAGGCTCATGAAAATTGCTGATGTTCAAACAGATCTGGCCACCTTCAAACGGTCTTTGTTCTTCTGCAGTCACATTCATCGTGTGCATAAATGATGGGCGTTGAGCTGTAGTGTTAATGAGTGTTTCCCGTCACTGATGAATCTCTCTCTCTCTCTCTCTCTGTTTTCTAGGCTAGATGTGTGCGTGCTGACCTCATGGTGTAACAGGAGTAAAGATGAGCATTAGCAGTGATGAGGTCAACTTCCTGGTCTACAGATACCTACAAGAGTCAGGTACCTCCCAACTCTTCCTATAAAACGCAGACATTGTGATGTCTGCGTTTTCTTTTAATCTTTATAGCTTTACTGGTGGTTTGCTTTTCCGCCAATCAGACTTTTACATCCAATAGCATTCTCATTTTCCATTATTTCCAAATTTAAAATATGTTTAGTGGCACTGCCACCTTTTTGAATGCTTAACAATTATTTATAATCAGATTGGAGTTTTGATTTTATATAGAAGAAGTCACACATTTTAAATTATTGAACTATATGTACATGTGTAAATATATATATATATTTTTTACTAATTGTATTGTTTTTGTGTGTGTATATATATTGTGCACATCCATGATGACTAAGAGACATCCCCATCTCTGTTGTTGCTTATAATATTATCCAGCAGAAAACTGCACGTTAGTTTTAGATCAATGTGGTCTCTGTGTATAATAATACTGTTTACCGGTGTGGGTCATCTTGTTATATATAGAGTTATAGAGTTGGCTTGGACTTGCTCTATATTAACAAGTGCTATGAGATAATTCTGTTATGATATAGCGCTATATAAATAAAATTGAATTGAATTGAATTATATGTTGATTGACGCTACACACACAAATAAAGCATATGGAACAGGCAGATAATTCTCTCTGTAACTTAACTTCCTCTGCCTCATATCATATTTATTACATAATATATTTTGTAAGGCACAGATGGCTCATGTAACCAAAAATCCTGTCACAGCTGTATCATTGTTCCATCTTTCATTCAAACAGAGACGTGGCGGGAAAAAGAAGCTATGTGCAATCAGGAGACTTTGAGAGATTTGTGCATAAAATAATTAATCTGCTGTGGATAACAGGCCAGGGTTATCGCCCAGGCGCTATCGTTTTTCATAGATGGAGGGAGGTCTGTACTCAGCTGGTGCAGCTGTGGTGAAATCGATCTTTTGACTGATATAAACCTCAACTTAAAGATCCTGTGCTTGCCATGTGCAGTGACAAGCTGACTAATGTATTTTTGTGAGTAAAGCAAACACGTGTCTTAAGCTAGGTTGGTCTGAAAAGAAATTGCCATAAGATCATGTTCCATTTGCTAATTAAACTCATCATGAAAGGTTGGACAGCAGCTTTACAGAAACACACACTGGTGGAGATGTACACCATTAATATGCACTTTGTAATGCCATTTGTTTTTGAATAAATTTGACCTGGCATTGTGACCGCTGCATCAGAAATAGTTTCATCAACCCAGATGTTGTGTATTCAGTGCAGTTATCTGTAGACTGAGCTGGGTGGCACTTGTAGCCAGAGGTTGCAGTACTATACAGTGGCAAGAAAAAGTAAGTGAACCCTTTGGATTTTCCTGGTTTTCTGCGTTAATTGGTCATAAAATGTGATCTGATCTTTATCTAAGTCACAAGTATAGACAAACACAATGTGCTTAAGCTAATAACACACAAACAAATATACTCTATCGTGTCTTTACTGAACACCCCCATTAAACATTCGCAGTGCTGGTGGAAAAACTAAGTGGCCCCTTGGATTTAATAACTGGTTGAACCTCCTTTGGCAGCAATAACCTCAAACTAGCACTTCCGGTAGCTGCAGATCAGTACAACGTTCAGGAGGATTTCTGGACCATCCTTCCCCATTGAACTGCTTCGACTCAGCCATATTCTTAGGATGTCTGGTATGAGCGGCTCTCTTGAGGTCATTCTAGAGCATCTCTATTGAGTTAAGGTCTGGGCTCTGATTGGCCCACCCCAAAAGGCGGATTTCCTGTTTTTGAATCCATTCTGTTGTAGATTTACTTTGATGTTTAGGGCGATTGTCCTGCTGCATCACCCAACCTCTACTGAGCTTCAGTTGGCAGACAGCCACTCTGACATTGTCCTGTAGGACATCTTAATAAAACTGATGATGGCGAGCTGTCCAGGCCCCGAGGCGGCAAAGCAGTCCCAAATCATAATGCTCCCTCCACCGTACTTCACCGTTGGGATGATGTGTACATGTTGGTATGCGGTGCCCTTTTTACGCCATGCTGCGTGCTCTTCCCGAATAATTCAACTGTAGTTTCATCAGGCCACAAAACATTTTCTCAGTAGCGCCGTGGGGTGCTGAGGTGCTCTTTGGCAAAGTTCAGGAGTTTTTTTTGGAGAGCAGCGGCTTCCTCCATGGAGTCCTACCATGGACACCATGCCTGTTAAATGATTTGCATATGGTAGACTCATGAACAGAGTTGTTAACCAGCTCCAATGATTCCTTCAAGCCTTTAGCTTGAAGGGTTCTTTTACGTCACTGAGCATTCTGTGTTGTGCTAGGGAGAGAAGCCACAGCACTAAATCATATCCATTTGTAGGCAATTTGTCTGACTGTGGACTGATGGATATCTAAACTCTTGGAGATTACTTTCCAGCTTTATGTAACTCAACAATTCTTGTTTGTAGGTCTTCTGAGATCCTAGAGATTGCGACGCATGGTTCACATCAGCAGATGCTTCTTGTGAATAGCAAACTCAAAATGTTTTGCGTTCTTTTTATTTAAGTGAAAGTAACTCAAACCAATCTCGTTTCACTGATTGGACTCCAGGTTTGCTAACTCCTGACTCCAATTAGCTTTTGTTGAAGTCTCGGGGCTCACATACTTTTTCCAACATACACTATATATATATGAGAATGATGTATTCAATATGGACAAGAACAATACAAGGTTGACTTATTTTTTTCCACCAGCACTGCAAATGTTTAGTGGGTGTGATCAATAAAGACATGAAAGATTACAATTGTTTGTGTTATTGGTTTGTGTTTGATCATTACTGTAACTCAGATGAAAATCGGACCATATTTTAAGAGAGATTTATACATAAATGCAGGTAATTCGAAAGGGTTCGCTCACTTTTTCTTGCCACTGTAATATATACTGATATATCTCTTTTATATAATGCCCAAGAATGTAAAAAAAATAGTAGCAGTGATTGTGTAAGGAGAAAGATGGCTTTATGGCAGTGGAGACAACGCAAAAAGTATTTCTTTAATAAATCATCTTTGTGTTAAACATATGAGGGAAATATCTCTTCCTGTGATATACAGTGTGTTTTCTTCTTGGTGCTCAACATCTCCTCTTCTCTCCAGGGTTCTCCCACTCAGCGTTTACCTTTGGTATAGAGAGTCACATCAGCCAGTCCAACATCAATGGTGCTCTGGTTCCCCCTGCTGCCCTCATCAGCATCATCCAGAAGGGCCTGCAGTACGTTGAGGCCGAAGTCAGCATCAATGAGGTGGGACCCCAACAAGATGATGGAAACTCCCCAATCCTCTCCTGTGTTCTGTCTAACTTGCTGTTTCTTCCGCTCTATAGGACGGCACGTTGTTTGATGGGCGGCCCATCGAGTCTCTGTCCCTGATTGATGCGGTGATGCCCGACGTTGTTCAGACGAGGCAGCAGGCCTACCGGGACAAGATGGCCCAGCAACAGGCGGCCGCTTCAGCACCGGCGACGACCACTGGGGGCAGCATCGCAGGCAATGCCAAGAATGGAGAGAATACTGCCAACGGGGAGGAGAACGGAGCCCATGCCTTAGCCAGTGAGTACAATGTTCATAAATAGAGAAGGATGTGCGGCGAGCATTTTTAATGAATGAAAGACCTTGGGAGTAGTAATTTGACAAAATAGGTGGAATCCTTAGGTGAACCTTAAGTAAGATTTTTCTTTTTGTGATTTTTATAATGTAAATCTAGCCATGCATATTTTGGCTATGAGAGAATACTATGAGGGTAGATCTTACAAAAAGGTTGACACTGCATTGTCTGGATGATCCTGACTTGTTAACCTGACACCCTGCCCCCCTCTGTGCTTAGACAACCACGCAGACCTGATGGAGGTGGACGGCGATGTGGAGATCCCTCAGAACAAGGCCATGGTCTTGAGGGGCCACGAGTCGGAGGTCTTCATCTGTGCCTGGAACCCAGTCAGCGATCTGCTGGCATCGGGGTTAGTCACCTTCTCTTTCCTCCCATTCTCCCTCGGCACGGAGGACGTCGTGGTTCATGGTTGACGTTTTAACCCTAAGCCAATGGGGGGTGCCCCCTTTTTACTCCTTGGTTAAGCCCGCTACCCAGACATCGTACTCTCACAGTTGAGAAAGAAATTTTTGCTTGATAATTGACTTGAACGATTATTTGCAGTTCCTTGATATGCAATCAATGTATATCAATCTTTATTGACTTCCAGTGACATAACACAAACATTTTGTTATAGTTTTATGCATTTAGCTTTTCTAAATTAATGATTTCAAGCCAGTTGTAATGAAAGGCGTTACTTAAAATTTTGCACACGTTTGAATTTGACCAGTTCATGGCCATAACACACGACTGGCTACATTGTGGTCGAATGAGTCTGATAGCACTGTGGCCATGTCATGTACCTTAAAGCCATCCTAACAACTTTAAAGAGGAGCCTCTTCCCGTGGAAACATGGTGTATGTGATACCTGTGTTGTCATAGTTTTAACAGCTATAGAGGGCCCAGAGTGACAATGACAAATGTCTGTCTCAGGTCCGGTGATTCGACGGCTCGCATCTGGAACCTGAGCGAGAACAGTACAAGTAGCTCCACGCAGTTGGTCCTGAGGCACTGCATACGTGAGGGGGGGCAGGATGTCCCCAGCAACAAAGACGTCACCTCGCTAGACTGGAATGTAAGCATGCTTACACACACTCCTTATCTACTGAGTCACCCTGCACGGGTACATTAATGCAAAATATGGGAGCAGGTGAAAGTTGTAGAAATATTTCTGAATGTCAAAGTGCTGCATCAGATGCCATGCTACTTTACAGCCACAAATATGGCTGGCTGTGTTTAATGGGTATAGTTTTTTTTTTTTTATTATGAAGAAAAATACTTTGGTTGCTAATGTTTATTGATTTAAAACAGTTGACCAGACATGCACAGAAAGCAAAAACAAGAACAAAACCTAAACCTGTTGTGTACTTATTGTACTACATGTAAAGTGCTATAGACACCAGAAAGCACAGCAAGTAACAACAAATGCCTCATCACAGAGAACTCCTGAACATAACTGCTGATGATGTCCAGCAGTGGAAGAGTATCAGAGACTGGAATGTTCCTTTGCTTCAGCCAATAGACTGTAAACCTGAGCCAACGGCAGAGGCAAATACAGTTCCTGGAAATGTGGCTGATGGGAAACCCAGGCCTCTCTCATTATAGTAGCAAATGTTCATTCAGCCTGGAACTCTGCAAGGCAAATTGTGCAACTACAAGAGACGACGTGGGTCTGCAAAGGTGTCCAAACCGACCTCGTCATACTCGCTTGTCTGACAGGCGCGCGCACACACACACACACACACACACACACACACACACACACATTCTTACACTTGCTCTTTCTCTCTGACAGAGCGAGGGCACGCTGTTAGCAACTGGCTCCTACGATGGCTTTGCCAGAATATGGACGAAGGATGGTGAGATGACTTAAATTAATTTAACATGAGCATGAAACCCTGCAATATCATAAAATTAGGGTCAAATTCATAATTTTTTAAATGAGAGATCTGAATAATATGAGTGTATTTCTATACGGATATTTGCATATTGGCAGGTTTTACAGGATGGACACCCTGATAGTGACTGTGCAGTTGTATTTCTTGATGTTTTTTTCTTTACTTCAGCCTCTGTGCCACATGGCTTTGTTAATCCTTGAACGATGCTGCCACCTAGAGGTAGATTTGCATACTACCATTTAATCCGTTTCTGACGGGGATCAGCTGGTTTTCAAAGTCTGAGACTGTGGGCCTCCCCTCAGATGAAGCTCACACCCCCTTAGTTTATTTGTTTAGTTTTGCTCAATTCCTGGATGCCTATGGGATCATCATTATGCTATTTGATCCCATATACACGCAAACAAAAGAGCCAAGATAACGTGATATTGTTGTTTGACGTCAGACTAATGCAAATACATAAAAACAGTCTGTCCTGAGGCATTTATTAGTTTCTGACTGTAGGAAAAACTGTGCAATTCCCCAAAACTACTGTATCTCTTTAACCAAATCACACACATTTAGGCTGTTCTATGTGATCTCCTTTTGATAACTAATGTAATATCATTTTCACTTCCGTTCACTGAGCCCCCCTGGAACAGTTTGGAGCCCCCCTGGGGAGGCCGGCCTCCCGCTTTGAAACCCTCTGGTTTAAACCCTCAATGGCTCGTTGTTGTTGTTCCATATTTGATACTGACACATTTTGTTCCCCTTTTGTGTTTTGCTCCACAGGAAACCTGGCCAGTACACTTGGCCAACACAAAGGTCCCATCTTTGCCCTTAAGTGGAACAAAAAAGGCAATTTTATCCTCAGTGCAGGAGTAGACAAGGTAAACCAGCATCGGTTTCTAAATCAGTGCCTTTTGCTAATGTTGATATATGTTAAATAACTTGTATAGTGTGATTCCTCATGTGACTTTGTAGTAAATGGATCAAACTAATGCATTGTGTAGTCATTGTTAGCTCTAACTATACATGTACATGTGTTCTGCCAGACAACAATCATATGGGATGCCCATACAGGAGAAGCCAAACAACAGTTTCCCTTCCATTCAGGTACAAAAGAAGCTCTTGCTGTGACTGTGTGTGTGTGACATGTGCTGTTTACCTGGCTGTAATGTCTCAGTGTGTTTCTGATCTGGATAACATGCATCTTTCTATCTCCCACAGCTCCAGCACTAGACGTGGACTGGCAGAGCAACAATACGTTTGCCTCCTGTAGTACAGACATGTGCATCCACGTCTGTAAACTGGGACAGGACAGACCCATTAAAACATTCCAGGGACATACAGTAAGTGGGCCCCAAAGGAGGTTTAAAAAAGTGTTACCGTCACTGTTCATGTTTATCTGGTCTAAACTGGTTTTGGATGTATCCTCATAAAATGCCCTTACGGTCAATTGTGCATTTTCATTTCAAATGGCATCCTATGGTAGGAAGGCTGGATGGCACAAACATGCTGTAATATACATGACACAAACAGTGCGCCTGTACCCCTCCACCCCTCTCTTTTCTCTCTCCAGAATGAAGTAAATGCAATCAAGTGGGATCCCACAGGGAACCTGCTCGCCTCCTGCTCGGACGATATGACGTTGAAGGTGAGCTGAGAGCAAAACCTGGTGAAATACTGGACCTCTTGTGTCATTAACATCACTATCGCTGCTCACCTTGAGTCGGAAGTGCTGATGTGTTAGTGATGACGGGGCACTCTGAAAAGGGAACGTCCACGTCTGCCACTTGCCCCTAAATTTCTCTGAACTTGGGTCTTTGATTAGAAAGATTTGAAACATAGAGTTAAGATGTTTCACAGAGAGCTACAGTGCTAACTAAATTACAATTAATGTTACTTGTTATCCCTGCTCATCAATTTATTTGTTGCTCTGTAAAAAGCCAAACATTGGTTTTAGGCAGACATTTGGTTCACTTCTGTGTTGCTTGAATTGTTTTAGGTAGGAGGCAAACTGATGACAGACAGCGGTCACATTGCATATTGACTGGTGTAGCTGTGTGTGCCGTAGGCTGCGCGTTGCACCTGCGATTTAATGATCAATCAAGGTGAAGGACAAAGTTGCAGATCTTTCCGTTGCTCTCTTTTGCAGATTTGGAGTATGAAGCAGGACTTGTGTGTCCATGACCTGCAGGCCCACAGTAAAGAAATCTACACCATCAAATGGAGTCCCACTGGCCCTGGAACTAACAATCCCAACGCTAACCTCATGCTAGCCAGGTGAGCGTCAGTAATGGTATGCTTGTTAGATACCCATGAAGAAAATAAAGTGCACTCTGGTCTTTTAGCGTGCTGTACATAGCAAATTTGTACAGTGCATAGATTTTAGCGGTGTGTCGATGTAGGGACTTCACGTTCTTCTCAGATGGCCCCATTTCATGAGCGTTTAAGTCGTAATGTTCTAAGAGACACGTCGGAGAGCGTCCTGATTCCACAGCAGCACCTCTGTGAGCCTGTTTGTCCCCGTCTCCTCCTTCCACAGTGCATCGTTTGACTCCACGGTTCGTCTTTGGGACGTGGAAAGAGGCATCTGTATCCACACGCTGACTAAACACCAGGAGCCGGTCTACAGCGTGGCTTTCAGCCCAGATGGTCGGCATCTGGCCAGTGGCTCCTTTGACAAATGCGTGCACATCTGGAATACACAGGTAGGAAGTGGATGGGAAGGCCAATGTGTATGTGACCTGTATAACTCATAACAGTGTGAATACCCTGTTAACCTGTGCATTGAAAGTCGTAGTAATGGAGATTTGCAGCTACTAAAGGCAGGGCGAGGCATCTTCTATCAGCTTCTGCTTCTATGTCCTGTGCTGCAGACGGGCGCTTTAGTCCACAGTTACAGAGGGACGGGGGGAATCTTTGAGGTCTGCTGGAATGCAGCAGGGGACAAAGTGGGAGCCAGCGCATCAGATGGATCTGTAAGTCTACACGGGAGTATTTAGATGAATATCTACTGGTCTCGTAACACATTGAGATCTCTTTCCTCTTCTGTCGCAGGTGTGTGTACTAGACCTTCGGAAATAGTGCCGCTGTTTGTTGGAGGACATGGACCGACCATGAATGTGTACATAGCCAAATGACTGTCCCTGCCTGCCCTGCGTACTGCTCACGCTTACGACCATGGCCCCGCCCACCGACAGACAGACAGGAAGCAGGAAATGGGAACAGGAAGAACCCGACACAGCAGGTCCAGACACGGGGATGAACAGATGGACTGTAGACGGACGGACAGACGGATGGACGGATGGATAAACGGGCGGATAGAAGTGCCCCTCTCTATATGTGCAGACTCTTACCGAGATGCAGAAGGGACGCAGTGGGGGAAAAAATAAAAAAACTGACAGACAAAAAAAAGTTACTGATCCGTATATGTACCAAAATTTGGAGAATATTTTTTTTTTTGATCTTTAAACCATGCTCATCGTCATCAAAATGAAAAACTATGAAAAAAGTGTTGATCTTTGTTACTAGTTGGATCTCATTGTGCAGACATATCAACTCCACCATAAAATAGGATGGCACTTAGTTTTTATTTTTTTTATTTTTTTCAGATCTCGTTTGAATGTTTTTATATTTTTTATCTTTGGAGGAGGGGGCCATGGCCGGTCAGTCTTGTTAATGGGAGAAGTACATTCACACCAGTGTCCTCGTCATGATTTCAAACCAATGTGACAAACATAAAGGCTTTGTTTCTTCATGTATTTCAGTGGTAGATTCTGCAGCTGTGAGTGGGTCATACGGTTAACCTCAAAATGCAGTAATTCATCGTAATGTGTCGTCTTCTCCAGAGGACAAACTCTGGATTCCCCTTGTACATCCACCTGGCCATGATGTACGTCTAGATGCTTTTAAAACAGCTCCTCTGTGCACTTTCAATTGGCAAGCAGCTGACCTCCACTTCTCTGAATGTTCGAGGCCGTTGTGAGTGCTCAGCCTGTAGGATTCCAGCAGTTCTTCTTTTACAAAACATAGTCGAATTTACATCAATAATTCTGTGGTGCACTATGAATAGTGTCCTCCTTTACATGGCTGATTAAGGCTTTAGTGAGTTTACTCATCGTTCGTACAACTTCCAAACCTTTCTGATATGATTCACCCTCAAAGGCCTCAAATCATCAAACACACAATGCCCTGCAGTGTGGCGGTGAAAAGGCTCATCACCCCGTTTAAAGCGTTTGCTTCAGTTTTGGTTTTATTTATTTATTTTTTGCAGATTTAAGATTCTCAGAGGTGTAGACGCTGTGGAGGCAGAAATAATCTGTGACTTAAACCACAGAGGGTAGAGCCAAAGAAAAATCCCCGGAGTAAAAGAGGATGTCGATAATGTTCGGAACTCTAGAGCTCAGCTCTGTATCTGCAAGAACGGTAGAGCATTGTTCTATTATGTCCATGTGGGAGTATTCACACATTATTATTCCAACAGCCTAAATGAACTCTTTCTGTTGAGTTGCATATTTGTCATTAGGGCTGAACGATACGCAAGGAAAATCACAGGATTATTTTTGACGGATATTGCTAATGAGTCACGGTTTTAGTGGAATGATCATTTTCACTGAAGAATGATAAGAATTGTGTCATTTTTGCTGGGGTCTGTACCACACAGGCACGTTCGCTTACATCTAAAGAATATGATTTGTGGGCCGGGGAATTTCTGCAGCACCAACATTTATAATGGTATGTTGGGACACATATGACCTTTCTATCAGAAAATGGCAGCTCCTGCGATTTGGATATTGCACTTGGCCATATTGCGATTTCCATCATATTCTGATAAATCTTTAAATTCTAATTTGTGGTGGTCCGTTATCAAGTGTAACCACACACACAAACCGTTTGTAGGGCCTTTTTTAAATGGCTGAATCAACAGTGCTGGAGTTGACGCTACCAGCATTGGTGGCATTGCAGCCTTTTTGAAACCAGAGCGACACTTTTCGTTTACGTCGTCATTTTCACCAAATGACATTAACAGTTTTGCCCACATGGCTGATCGTAATTATGTAACAGTCTGAACGATACTGACGTGAACTGTGTCTGAAATCGCCCCCCCAGCCCTTATTCTAAACTGTCGTTACATTTTTGTACGGGGCGTTTTAGCAGAAAGTAGCTCTTAATATTCAATCCACGTTTGGACTCCATGCTGGAATTTCTTTTCGTGCACAGAGTTTCAGAATTCAGACCAAATAAAATGTTGCTAAGTACATATATTGCACAATATAGGGAGTGATTTTGGAAGCGGCCTCGGCCTGGCTGTATTAAGCTAGCTGGTTTAGCTAAACCTCCAACTTCAAAACGGCCATCTTTGCTAGATGTAGTGAGGTTGCCTGTTTATTTCAATCTCCTAATTGCTGTGTCATGAATGACTGGAGAAAATTGCCCCTGATATATTTAAAATGATATTTCCACTAAAGGCTTGTCTCAACTGTTCAAATTAGCCAGTTTGCTAACTTTCCACCGCGGGAAACATCTGTTCCTTGGCTCTGCTCTGTTTAAGGTTTAATTCAAACAATAACTTAATTATTCCACAGCTGCTCTGCCTCCAAGACTTCTATAGCTCAAATCTGAATCTGCTGTTTTTACTGTTTTTAATACAACCACCCAGTTTTCTCTGGCATGGAGAGGAGGGCTTCAGTGTGACGTTGGGCTGCCTTTACCTTCTCACCTCCATCTTTGGTTCTTAACGTCCAAAATCCTGCTCGTTCCTTACTGACGAGACATTTTATACTCTTTTAAAGATGAATTTAAAGTTACATTTTTGTAATTGCTTTGTAGATTTGGAAAAATGTGAACTGATGATTTATTGGCAGTGTTAATTTTCATGTGCTATAAATTTTCAAGATTTTCTTTTGTTACTTTGATGCTATTGCAAATAGTAAAGGTTGACCCTGTAATGTAAGGCTCACCGAGCTGAGCAGTCATTCTGAAGGCACCTTGCCTGGGAAGAGCTTCCCCAGGAGCAAATTACCACTAAATTTGCTAATTTAATAAAGAAATGTTTTACTTTTTCTTCTGCTTGAATCTTTTTGGGACGCGTTGTCCCAGAAAATGACTTTCTCCTGAAACTCCTCTTGGCTCACACGCAAGACAATTCAAAAAAAGTAACTCTTTAAATTGAATAAAATTGCAATTTTTCAATCAAGCCAAGACTCTAGGCAATTTCTTCCCCTTTTTTCATTGCTGCAGTTTGGAGACACATGTTTTGTGGAGAAAAGCTCTGGAAGCAGATATGATCTCATTGGCTGAATTTGAAGCGTCTAAATTGTTTGTGCCGCAATGGAACATTTTGAGCACAGAAAAGCAGTTCTTTTTGTACAATGTTATATTTTATAGATGACCCTTGATCATCATTTTATTTCAAAAGACAAATCTATTCTCTGCTCAGTTTATTTGAATTGTTTCTCAAATATTTTGCCCTCTCTCAAGCTCCCTGCTCTGTGTTCTGAAAGCCGCGAGCCCTCTGTGCATCCTCAGGTTCACCTGCATGCTCATTCAACCTGACAGAGTGTTTAACAGCGACTGAAGTGGGTGATTTGTAGTTTGCCGTTTCATCTCCAAGCGGATCATTAACAGGATCACTGGGCACTAAGGAAGTAGAGAAGCGCGCCGTAAAGTACAATTTACATGCGAAATATGTCTTTCTGTGCTGAAAATGCACCCTTACAATTGAGACAAAATAAAATTGAGGCAAAACCTCAAGCCATTTTTTTCTCCGTCGTGTTAGTCTGAAGCCCAGTGAAAAGGCTAATCAGATCCTCCAGAATCTAAATGAATGAATGGCCTAAGAATGGGCCATATTTGTAATTGGATTTTTCTGACCTACCAATTCAAGTTTGTGAGAGTTGATGCTTCACTCAAGAGGTTTAATTAAACCAAAACATTACATCTGCCTCCAGAGCACCGCTGCCTCTGAAAAATATTTGTGCAACTACAAATCAACTTTATTTTCTCCTATACGCCCCTGTAATAAATTGGAGACTTCTACTAATGGACTTACGGAAATTTCACGTGTTCCTATTTTGGGTTCTGTGTGCCATTTGTCTTTTTTGTTTTTTTTCTCTCTTCCCTGTATGTAAAGCACTTGAGCCAACAGTTCTGAAACTATCTCCCACAGGGGAAAACCCCTCTGTTTGTTCATGCCATCATTAGGTCTGTGCCACACACTTAGTCTGGGTAAACATGGCCAACGTTGCTGACTCAGCCACAACAGTGCACCATGTCAGCCCAGCAGCAGCTCTCCCACGGGGTCTCCGAGTCAAAATGTTTTTTTTTGTTTTTTTTTCCTTTTTCTGCAACTCGCATCGATCACATCGATCTGTTATCATTTAAGTCAGATCAGTCAAACAAAAGTCCAGAATAAAATATATTTTGATAAGAGTTTTGAGTTTGTATTTGTGTGCGTGTGGAAATGCTGTGTACCTAACGCCGTGGAGTAACAGTACTCGTGGCAGCGGTGGTTGCGAAGCCAAAGTTTTATTCATGTCCAAACACAAAAAAAAAGATGAATAAATCGATAAAGCGTTGTTTTAAAGAGCTCGTGTTAAGAGGCATGCTTTGTTTACAAAGTGGGAGAAATGGAGATTTATTTGCAGCCGTTTGGGTGAAACCTCAGTAGAAGCGCTGTCGTGTTAGTGGATTGCAAAAACTTGAATCAACGGCTGACTTACTTATTTTTATTTGTAGCATTCCCTCCTACTCCAGATGAAAACAACACTGTTGATGAGGACTAGCAACACCAGGGGCTCTCAACCCCTGGGCTGCGGACCAGTACCGGGCTTGGGAACATTTGCTAATGGGCCCGTGATGAAACAATATAATCATGCAAAAAAAAAAAACAGCAATAAATAATGATGATGTAACTTTAATAGGCTATGTCATTTTCTGACTTGATAGAAGCTTGTTTGGGAGTTGGGAGGATAAATGGAGATCATGCCTGAACCAAAGCTTACTAGGTCTGTGAACATGCATGTAAACTCGCATACTGAGGCGTAGAGCAACTACACTCGGCAATAATAATAGTCATCCTAACCGGATGTACAAGGGGATAATAGAGCTTAAGTGAACGTAATATACATTTTAATCGAAATAAATGTCCTTTATATTCTCTGCATTGTGCATTGATGGTGACTCGACCTAAAGTCTATTACGTAGTATTCCATTCAAACTTGAATATTCACTGTTCTACAGCCCCGGGGATAAAATGCATTTCATTAGATTTGTAAAGCTGTGGTTCTGTTAGAACACGCCATGGCTGAAGCTTTGAAAATGAAACCCAAGTTGTAATAAAACTGTAGTCCTCCTTTGACTTTGCCATTGTACAGTTTGTTGTGTACATTGCAGAAACCTCCACCTTAAAATATCACCCACAGGTTGTTCCGGAAACCAGGTGCACACTTGGGTGTGAAATGTGGCGTACGAATGTCTTTTGTGCGTTCATACATCTGGCCCCAGGTGGGAACATCCACTGGAGCATGATACTGTTTCCAGTTAATTTGTCATTTTCAAATTGCATCAACAGCTTGGTAAGTGTGAATACAATATAAAAGCACTTGCGAAGCTTCTGATTTTTGGCAATTTCAACTCTTACTGGTCCGTCTCTCACGTGGCTGCTTGAGGATCAGAGCAGCGTGGAGAGATTGGCTGCTGCTGCACTCCCAGTGAGATTGTGGCTGGGCGCTTCCTGGCTGTGGCTGTAGAAAGGCAGGTAATGAACCACGTCTGCCACGCTCTGCAGGACGTCGTAGGTGACTGCAAACAGGAAGTAGGTGGGGAGCAGCCAGCTGAGGCTGAAGACACAGTCGCCTACTGGCAGTGGGACTGCAAGGCTTCTGATGAAGACAAAGAGAGAGAGAGTCAAAATCTGGTTCCTGACTATTGCACAACAGATGTTGTCAAATGATTGTTTTCTTTAACCTCTGACCGCTTCAATGGCCAAACTGTGCAGCCAAACATTCACTCTTTACTTTCAAATTTCCAAATGACGCTGAATATCGAGCTGAATCTGGGGACGTTTTTGTATAAAACGATCCACAAGACATCTAGAATGCCTCCATTCCAAAATCCGACTGTTAAGAAGAGTTAAATATGGCCAAAATACATTTGTAATTTGGTACTAATTACAGAGGAAACTTTAAATAGAAGCTCCATTTAAACAAACATAGATAGTAATTGAAACTTTTTTGAATGGTGCGTTTATAACAACTAGATTGACCAAGTGATACGGAACAGAAGCTTGCTGCCTCACTGGAGTGGAAAGTTGCGCCACTGTGATGGTAATATATCAACAGATTAGGTTGTCTATTTTCCAGTGATATGTAACACTTTGCTATTTGCTCTCAGAGGTGAAACATAAACCGACATTTATATATTGTCACACTGTCTAGTGTCCAATAAATAATCCGGAAACAAAAGTTCCCAGGTTGACTTTGGAGTTTCATTTAGCATTAAAAAATTTTTTTTTGTCAAATCTGGTATACTAAAACAAATTTACACTGCAGCAGAATTAAAGGGTACGTTCCGCTGAATTATATGACGTGTAACACTAAGAATAAGCTCAGAATTGGCAAAAATATAAAACTATGTCCAGGCGTTTAAGAGGGTTAAGAAACAGCAGGAGGCGCTCACTGGAATCTATCTTCTCTGGATTCCCTCATCATGATGAAGACAAACAGTCCAACTTCAGTGTTGAGCGAGAACGACACGACTTTGTCCAACATGACAACAAAACCCTGCAGAGAGAGAGAGAGAGAGAGAGAGAGAGAGAACGAGAACACTGGTGATTGGTGGGAATTCCAGGCGAGTACTTCGTCATCATCATCATCAACCATCAGTATGTGTGTGTGCATCACTTACCCTGGGATCACACACGGACACGATGAAGATGACACCAAATCCAAGCAGTGACATGAATCCTTTAGCCATGCTGAGAGAGAGGGAGAGCATGGAATCAACTTAATTAGTCAAAGTAAACGTGCACGCGCACGTTATACTGCAGGTCAAATGAATAACGGCCAGAAAGCGAGTCGTAGGCAGAGACAGAGGAAGAAGCCCAAAAACAGGTCCATCTGGCTTTTTGGGGAAATACAGATTTTATGTTTGCTTTAAACTAATAGACATTAACATTTTAAATAAGTAATAACTGTGGCTGCAGCATGACATGTATTTGCAATTTCACTTTTTATTTTTTTCCCTTGGGCTGTTTTGAGGAGCGTTCACTTTTCCTCCCGAAAGCTACAGACGTCTTGTGGAAAAACACCAGGTTGTTCACAAGTACAGATTCACAACACGTGTACAATTTGGCCTCAGCTCCAAACTGACTAGCACTACGAGAGGAAGAGAATTTGGGTTACAAGAACAAAAACATTGATCAGGCCGGTGGAGACAGTGGCTCAACGCGTCCTGCATCTGCTGTCATGTTGTCTTGAAGTAAGTATTTACGTGGCAAGTGGGAGAAGAGCAACAGGCCCCATTTACACTTGCCAAGTGTCCGATATCCAGATCAAATCCAGATGCAATTCAACACACTTTGTTTGACACTGTTTTGCACAAAATTAAGAGACCACTCCAGGTTTTCCAAATTTTCCAATATTTATTTTACTCAAACACATACCTATAAATAGTAAAATGAGACAACTGATATTTTTACGGCGGTCTCTTATAATTTTTCCCAGAGCTGTTTATGTGCCTCCGTTAGCCAGCTCAGATCACAGGTCTGCTTGTCTTGGTTTTTCCCGGGCCACATGCAAAACAGCAGGTCAGCCCTCCTGCACCCGATGCTGTTTGACAAAAACACCAGAAGAAGAACAACAACTTTGGGCACTGAATCAGTTTATTCACAACAGCAACTGCCCCTCCCTCACGCATATTGATCGGACGTGTTGGAATCTCTGGAGATCTTTTTTAATGAGACAATAGCTAACGGCTAATTTGCTTTTTTCGCTTGAGCTGATGTGACCCCGTTAGAGGCCACTGAGTTTGTAATCCCGGAGCGTTTCCCCGCTTGGTTTGGTTTGTTTTCACACAATAGGAAAAAAAATCTTAAACGCAACACTGCAAACCACGTGGGAACGTTCGCTCTGCTTATTGGTCAGCGGGCACAGCTCCGGTACAGCAGGTGGCAGCACGCACCGTCGACGTTGGTTTGTAGTCCGCCAGTAAAACCAACGAAGGAGAAGAAAGTAAATACAGTGCTGTGTACTGTGTACAGTTCCCAAACAAGCCGCACTAAACAAACACCGCAGCGTTTCGTTTTGACGGAACTGAACAGGTTCGGTTTAGCGCGCCGTTAAACTGCTCTATCGTGTATATGTCTACTACTTCGTACCACAAGGTCCACTTTACTTTACTGTCATAAAGCAAATACTAGTTGCTTATATAGAGAGCCAAAGAGTCAAGATGGCTCTGGTGTTTATTCATCAGCCCACGCTGCTTAACATCTTTAGATGTTGAGCTGCAGTCTACAGGCGTTTTCCTTTGATGGATGACGTCTGAATGTGCCACGGCAGGAAAATCGCAGGTGTAACTAGTAATGGCTTTATTCCACTGAGGTGTGTGAATCTCCAACTTCAGCTGAAGGCAGCCGTCCTCACGTCTTACTCACGTCTCTGCTTTTTTACGGCTCTGACAGTAAAATCTGAAGGCTGAAATTACACGTGACGCTTCCCCCCGTTTTGTTTTGAAATGGCGAGCACGTCGATGACACCCGTTCACTTTTGATTACTAATGCAACTTCGGTTTATTTTCTTGTAAAGGTTGGCAAAAACACGGTTCGGTATTATTAAGCACGAGGTTCTTTCCTCCACGCAAATATCACATCGTGTAATTGCAAGTGGAGCTGGCAGTTTCTAAAATCAGGCCACGTTCTTCAGCTTTTTGAGGCTCTTCCTTGCTGAGGTGAGGGGCATCAACGTCACTCACTCACCCGTTCTCACCCACCGGGGGGGGGGGTGCTCACCTTCGCGCAGAGCAGATGTGCTGCTTGTTTGGCAGGTTTCGCTCCCAGGCTTTAGACAGCCACTCCAGTCTGCTGCCCGACAACGAGCTCACCAGACCGTCAACTGAAAGACACACAAGCAGGCAGTCAGTGCTTAAAGGAAGCGTTCGATATTTTGGGAACTACGCTTATTCACTGTGTCGACCTTTATCTTGAAATGTTGTAATTCTGGCATTAAGAGACAAAACTAACAGCATACCACTAGCATTGCCATGACTCTTACTGATGTTACTACCATCGCGCTTCTTCTTTCTGTGACAGTAGAAGTAACAGCGTTCTCTCATTGGCAGCAACATCAAGTCTACGTGACCGGCAGGGCGAATTACCGAACGACATTCAAGCACGAGTGAACTTACTGGTGTGTTTCATGGCAGACCCCATCACCAGGAAGGACACGGTGACGCTGATGGCGATAAACACCTGGATCAGCTCTGCCACCCAGGAGTACGCCCTGTAACGTTCATTAATAATCTACATGGGGTTGGTGGGGAGGGTGATGGAGGTCGGTGGATGTTGAGAATGAGGACACGTGACGACAAGGAAGAAGAGAGGCACGTTGTTGACGTGTGTCTTCAAGCTGGTTTACATTTTTAAATGAACCGCGCTGAGAAAGGGCGAGCTGAGGGACTTGCCCAGTTCAGTTTTATCCTCCTGAACTAAATTCCCTTTAAAGAGGTCAAGCCAGGCCTGCTCCATTGTGTGATCGCTGACTACCAATTAGTTTGTCAGCCAGGCCACTACAACTAATTGCTGCCTGTTTCTATTAGCCACCCAGGAAGATGTTAGTAGGGTAGAAGCACTGCTTCCCGTGTAATTGAATTGGTTTGATCCAAAAACAGGCACAAACTATTATCTGGCCCTGCGTGTGGCTCTAGCAGCACTTAAAAGCCATTAGCGCACATACAAAATATACTGTATCATGGTACTCACTAATTGCTGTGCAGAGAGGCACATTGGATTCACGCTCTTAACACAGTGGGGTCCTTTGGCCTAAATTAAGAACTGAATTTGTCACGTTTCCTCTAATTTGATGCACTTCCTGGATGCAGCACATGTACTGTCTGTACATTTATCTCGATGTAACCTGCGACGGTTCCTCTCGTTTTTCTTTCTGAGGTGGGGTTAATGCATGTGGTGTGGCACTCCCACCCTGGGGACTCACCGCCTGAAAGATTTGAAATCCTTTTCAACTAAACATATTGTTTGTCCTGTGTCTTGTCCACTTTGACTCTGGAGACAGAGGAGTGTCGAAACGTTAGTTTGGTCTGTTTTTCCCTTGGAGGTTTGCTGAGAAGCACCTGATCCAGCTGCATATTGCTTGGAGATGCACAGGGAACCCTGTTTCAACTCTACTGCATTATGGCCTTTTATTTTTGTACTTGGAAGTGATTTTTATAGGTAAGTTCTTTAATTATGTGCAGTATTACTACAGGTACTACATGCAAAATTACCATTTTGTAACAAAGACTGAGACAAACAACAAAGACCAAGTGGACTGCGAATACCAACAGGTACTATTGAAGTATAACAGCCTAATTTTATAATGCTGTTATACTGTATGTCTCAAGGTGTTTGAGAAGATGGTGTAATCAAACAACCTGCATGGTTCTTAGTTTATCTAAACCTAACTCACTAAACAGTGTCAACTGATTTCTATGAGAAATGTTAAGAAGAACAAGATTAGTATTATTATAAAATGTCAAAATATCATATATCATCAAGTATGGATCATTTACGATCACTTGTGATTCCTTTGCATCTTAACCTTCCAGGTTCTCAGACTGCGAGAACAACTGAAATCAATGTGTCTACAAATAATCAATGCTATGAGCTAATGCTCGTTCGCAGCTCTCGATTTGTGTTAATCAGGCCAATAATCGCACTATTAAAACAACACACCCACACGCAACTCCTGATCAATTGGTACTGAAAGCTTCACTGGATGCAATAATTTGAGCAACCCATCATTTTAACGAAAAATACACATTTGCAATATGTGAGTATTCAGCAATAAGCAAAAGTCTCATAGCAGCTGTAGCTGTTAAATGCTAACAGCATAATTGTTCTTCAATCTCTGCTGAAATGACAAGGTGCTCTAACTTTACTAGTCAGTATGATGGCAGATACTCGTTTAGCTTAAAGATACTCACGTGGCAACTTAACACTGCTTTATCACCAAACACTTAGTGTGAGCCTGCTGGTAAAATATTCATGACTTTGGAGCATTTGGGCACATCCTGTTGTGTTTCTCTGATTTTGTTCCATTGCTGTAGACTTGGTTGTGATGGTAACAAGTTGCAAATGGACTCTTACGTATATAGCGCTTTTCAACCGTTGAACCGGTTCCAATGGGAGCCAATGGGCTCGTGGGCATAGACATGAGTGAATGAGCCAGGCAGGAGTCTAAAGGCTGAACCTTACATCTGACAGCAAACATCACTCCAATGAAGCGCTTGTTGAATTGAATAAAGTCTTACCTTAGTCAATGGAATGGTTGCAATCTCTCCTGCTTTCTCAGACCTGAAGAGAAAACAAACAAAAGAAAGGTTGATTTGTCTGAAGGTTACAGAGCTATGGAAGGTTGAGTGCAGAGAGCAGAACCCGACGCCACTAGTTCTTCAACATTGTTGTCACTTGCTTTCTGTCACCCACGGTCATGGTCTGAAGACAGTAGCCGTGTCTCCGCTCGATTGTCAAGCGAATTGTATGCAAACCTTTTGAAACGGCGCACAAATTAGACCATCACCTGCTTTGGAGCGAATGAGCAAAACTAGGCTCGTTGCAAAGCGCAGATTGGTCAGAAGAAAGCATGGCTGTGATCCTCCAGTGAGAGTAGGGGGAGGAGAGGTTTGCGAACCGAAAACAAAACGAGTCCATCTGGAGAAAGCTGGAGAAAGCTGGAGAAAGCTCCTCAGATATTTGTTTCTATTGGGCAAGTTTTAATTGGTCTTTCATGTCAGCAAGTAAAGGCAGTGTTTCATGCTGTCCGGAGACAAAAGACAAATGAACGCGAGACGACGATGAAGCTCTTGAACATGCCGCAGGTAAACAAGGCTTAAGTGTCAGAAATCTGTGTTCGTTGGTATCAGCCATAAGGTGATGACAGCATGAGCACCCTGAGTGGTCCCCATATGCAACAAGCTGTGTGTTCTGACACCTTCCTATTCACTTGTTCAGCAGTTTGAGCTACAGAAGCTCTTCTGTTGGACCACACGCCCATGACCCTGTCGCCGGTTCAGTGGTTTTTCCTTCCTTGGACCACTTTTGGTAGGTGCTGACCACTGCAGACCGTGTTCCTGCTCTTGTGGCCCTTGTCAAAGTCGCTCACATCCTTACGCTTGACCGTTTTTCCCTGGGAGGACAAAATGTTCACTTGCTGCCTTCAATGTGAATCGCTTTTGGGTGCAAGTGTTCATATGACTGTATGTTGACGACTATAGCCAACATTTACCTCTTTACATGAAGCGCGTAGTAGGCAAACAATACACAAAGTACACTAACAATAGAGTGGCTCATGGGATTTTGGGAAGATTATGTACATGTGTGTCTTGAACTAGTGGAGCCACAGGAATAGCACAGACCATACATTTGCTTACAGAATTGACATATGCCGTCAGATCGTACCGACACTTCCTGTGTGCTCAGCAAAAAGCACCACAACTCTAAAGTTTGGCTTGACGCTAAATTCCTCTACCTGTTCCTTACACTCATAATAGTAATCATCACTTATAAAGGGTTGCCCTCTCCGTTGATTCATCTTCATTAAGAGTCACTGAAATGGCGCCCGGCTCTCTCTCTAGTTCTCTGGTAGCTGGCCAGCTCCCAGCCTGCAGAGGGGATCTCCTGGGAAGCTACAAGAATACTACAGCAGGAGTAGGGAAAATATTGTTCTAAATATTAAATGAGCCACAAATGGTAGTAAAACATATGGCAGGCCAGGGCTGAACCTATGAATCAGTGTTTCCATTTTAAACTCTAATTTTGGCCATTTGTCTACTGCTGCTGTAGGTTTCATTAGTTTGTCTCCCTCTGCTTTCCGGCACAAAGGCAGGTGGGAATTGAACAATTGAAAGACTTAAGATATTAAGACTTAAGAAAACATAAGCTTATGGTACTAACAGCGCCGGTGCACCACATCTACTAAGCAGCCACTGTGTGCCCTGTCCTGCATGAACATAGTGGTTACATAGTAAATATGACAATAATATCACGATCATATTATACACATGAAGGTCAACTAGTCCACAGCAAGATATCTCAGGAACTACTGGCCAGACTGATGTAGAATTTGTAGATTTGTAGACATTCATGATCCCTAGAGGTTGTCTACTAACGATGCTATAAATACTTATTTCTCTATTTACTCTTTGTCTTGTTATTACAGATATTATTAAGTGGACCAGCGTTTAGGAGAGCAAGGGGATGTTTTAATCGATGGAGATGATACAGACTTTCCTGTCTACCTACAGCCGTGCAAAGATTACGATTCCGCCGTCTGTTTCTGCGTCCTGCGACAGATAAGTGTGGTCACATGGCCTGGCCTCTCAAGTAACAATCTAGTCATGATTCTGACGGCTTTAGGCTTGACTTTAAATCAAGACTTACATCTCAATTTTGACTCACTCGGACTGCAGAATGACTTACATCTCACAAAACCCAAAGATAAAAAAAAATAACATTGCAAAAGTGCGTCTCGTCACTTCCCCCGCCCGATTTTCCAAACAGATCTCAATTTCGACAGCAGCCAGTTACATTGTTCAAGCAGGAGGGAAAGTTGTGTAATAGACCAGCAGGCAACCTTAGATGATCGCATTCATGTAAAAACGCTGTTGTGGTCAACAGTAACACACAGACATGCAAAACAAAGCTCAGCGATGACAAATGATTGATGCCACAGGAATACAGATAAAGGCACGCCCGTGTAAAAGGGTTTATTTACACATTCTATTTAATTATTTCTGCAAATGCACCATTCTAATTGACTGTTTAAACAACATGAATGACCTGCTGATGAAATCACCATGGTTATTACAATTCATCCTGAGGGGACATGAACGTCTGCTCGTGACACGGTGAATGAGAGGCAAACTGTAAAGCTTGGTGGTGCTACAGAGGAAAATCCGGGGGGGGGTCACCAAAGTCCGTAGGGTTCATCCTCTGGGCACCATGGATCAACACCCGTTCAACGTTTCATGTAAATCCACCCAATTTTCCAGCCTAGACCAACGTGGTGGACGAAACAACCGACGCTGCCATCCCTGGAGCTGCACAGCGAGCATGGCAGAACATTTAACAGGCCTTAAATTTGGTGAAAGGTGTACAGGCAACACACATGTATGAGTTCTGAGCTCAGGAACTCACCGTCTTTCCTCTTTGCATAATCTTTTTGAGGATTGTTCTTTTTTCCTTTTCACAGTTTGCAGTCAACAGTTAACGGTTTTATTGCATGAATTCAGGAAACAGCCGATACAATCCCTCAATGTATACTTTCAAAAGATGGTCTTTTTGAGGACGCTGTCTCTGGATATAGTGGAACCTTCAGTGTAGCAGTCAATCGGCTCCTGCGCCCGTCCCTGAAGGGGGTCCACTTTGCGTAGCACTCCTCTGCTTTGAGCCCACGAGCCGCCCTCCTCCTCTCCATCTGATCCTGGTGCTTCTCGAACCAGGGTTCAAAGTTCAGTTTCTCCTGCAGCCACAAGCAGGGTCATGGTGGATTTTGGTGTTGCTGGTTTTTCATAAGAAAAGTAAAAAATGAGAAGCATAGAAAAAGGTGTAGTGTAGACTAAGTATTGAAACAAACTGATACAAATGAGACGTACTTTCAGACCCAGAAGCTTGCTTTCTCAGTGGAGGCAGTGAGGTTCAGAGATTAGGCATTTAAAGTGGTCTTCGTCTTCCACAGCAAAAGCTCAGCCTCCTCGCACCTCCTCTGCTGGCCCTTTTTCAGATCACTCATCATCACCTTCTTCCACCTTCAGCCTCTGTTCCTTCGGTTGGCCTTGTTTTTGTTTCTACAGGGTCTTTTGCTCATTTGCCCTGCTCTCCTCCTCCCTTGTTTGGCCTCCTGCCTCCTTCTCTCCTCCTCAGTTCTGTTTAATCTTTCAGTTTCTTTGTCTCTTCCCTCTTTTTCTGTGTGTTTCTCATGCGGGTTGGTTTGCTTTGAGTCTGTCTCTTGTGGGGCGTTTTTCGGTTAAGTAATGGCACCAGATCAGCGAACTCTAGAAGCAGAACAGTGAGTTATTCCATAATAACTCACTATAATAATAGTCGGTGTAGAACTCCATTTGGAAATGATATAATGTGCAACTGGGCAATGTGATTCAACCACATGTAAAATCACTTTTATGATTTAAAGTATTCCACTGATTTAGTGTCACAATTCAATAAAGTTGGGAGACTGAGATATTTTAAAAAGACTGGCCACAATTCAAGCAGAAGATTCAAAGCTATCCCGACTTGTAGTCACTAGTATTCACTAAGCTCCAAAAACACTGGATCCTGTTACAGTCCACCACACCTTCAGCTTGTTACAGACATTCTGTAAAAACCTTGTAGTCTTCAAGCCATCAGTGTTATTTTCTCAGACCAGTCAAAACTCCCCCGGAGCCACAGAAAACACACAACTTGTACTCATGATAACTAATAAATATACTTTGACACGTAAATTGGTGGTGTGCATGACTTTCATTTGTCCTTAAAATGTTTTTTTTTTAGCCACGCTAGCTGCAGGGCTGTAATGGTAATGTTGCTTGGTTGGTCAGTCTCTTCACCATTTTGGTGTTTTAACAATTATGCCAGTTTCATTGCCATTCACTTCTGTACAGACATTCATAGTCCCAAGAGGATGTATCCTAAATGACTTTGGTGATTCCCTGACTTTTCATTTAGTACCACCAGCAGGTTGACATTACTGATTGAAATGTCTCAACAACTACTGGATGGATTGCCACATAGTTTGGTAAAGACATTCATGCTCCTCTCAGGATGAACTGACGGTTCCTGCAGCGCCATCACCGGGTCAGATTTTCCATTTGATTTATGATTAAATACCTGCAAGACAATAATATTCCATATATTTATATCACTGAGTGTTGACTAAATGCTAGAACCTCGGTATACCCGTAACATAATGCAGTTCAATGGCCTCAAAAGTGACAATAAAGTTGAATTAGTACCTCTGTAAAATAGTTTGAACAAAAACTGAACCTTCATGAATGTTAGAATTTGTTATCCTGGGGCACAATAAAATTAACAAATGATCTTGGAAAGGATTAAAATAATAATTGTATCCATGGCTGCCCTCACATTTTATAAAATGCCAGTGATTCAACACAATGTACTGAACAGAACTACAGAAGTTCTGTTATGCCAGATAATGAAATTCTAGTGGGCTATCTCATTGATTTAACATTGGCTTCAAATGGCCAGATAATGCTTATAATACGTTATTTTACAATTACGCAGATTCTGGAAAGACGAGGAATCAACAACATGTGAATTCTCAGCAAACATTCTGAAAATATTGAAAAAATCATATCCAATATGTTCACTGATCTCGCTAAGACACTGCACACGTTATACGTACGTGTATGTGTATGTGTACGGATGTGTAAGGCAACGTTAGACAGTGATTGATACTGCTTTCATTAAAGCATAATGTGAGGCATTGCTTCACGACGCATCGGATGGAAAAATAATTAGCAACATCCCAGCAACATGCCACAATCACTCGCATCTTTCCTTCTTTTTCACTTCCCTCCTCCTCTGATGACGAACTGCAGTGGCTGTTTCACAGCAGGTGGATCGGGCAAACAAAACTCATTAAAAAGAGCAAGCAGCACCACAGACTATACTTTGTGGACTATTTTGGGCGTTTCGAATCGCCAAAGCTAATAAGCCTCATGCAATCAGGGAAGAGCCTTTGTCGCTGGCTTTGACAAAATGGTGTGAAAGGAAGAACGCTGCATAGGAACATAGCTAGTGTTCCACTTTCAGATGCAAATGGCGAGGCGACGGCATTAACATGCGTAAGCAAATGTAAGAAAATAGTCCAGAACAGCAGTGTGTTTCTATTCCCAGTCTATGGTGGCATTTACGTGTGAAAACATGCGCAATCACTGCCTCCTGTGACACACTTGAGTGTGATGAAATTGTTCATAACTTGCAAAACTGACAGGCAGACAAAGAAGGCAGCTATCAGCAGATTGTATAAATAACTTCATAACTGCAGCGGTTTCAGTGGAGAAGTTATGCGGTAATGAGAAGCAGAGTGGGTTTCTCCCACTGGTGACAGAGATCCCGCTTGTCAGCATTTTTGCTGCTTGTTTTCTCCGTTGTGGCTGCTGCCAGTGAACGCTCCATCCTCACTGAAAGTAGAACATGTAACATTTCTCCATTGAAATGTTTAAAAGCCGACTAGACCCATGTTATATATGTAGTTGCATTGTGTACTTACATTATCCCGGATGTTTCCAACAGTGTTCAAACCCAGAGAAATCTGTGATGTTATTCAAGGTCATTCATTTGGTCGCCTATCAATCCGCTTCACACCCTCCAGTTGCTATAACTTCCGGGGGAAAAACCAGATGATACATTTTATTCAATTCAGCTTTATTTATATAGCACCATATGATAACAAAGTTATGTCAGGGCACTCGTTCATATAGAGCAGGTCTAGACCGACACATCAGAGAGAGGAAGTAATGCAATGTCACAGAATTGCACGCCATTTTGCATCACAGTAATCCCGTATAGACCTAATTTGATATTTCAATATCAATCTAGCGTATTACAACGTGCTTCATCGTAACAAGCCAGCCACATGCCAGCAACCAAGCAGAGCAAAGAATAAAAACAGCCAAGATTATAGTTTTTGCTGTAGTAATTCTGCCAATGTGTTTTTCTGCTAAGTAATATGGTGATTATTATAAGCATTGTTTCCAATAGTCTCTCCATCCCCATAAAGCTTTTTTTTTGCAGCATAAAAGTCTCTTAATAATATGAAACTTTTTAATTTTCCTTTGCTCTGTACTTTAACATATTCATAAAAGTGAACAGTTACTGCAGCAAAGTTTAGCGAAGTATTTCCTTTTATCTGCCTCAGCCTTGATCCACTACATTCAACAATGTCTCTTGTCATGTCTTAATGTTCACATTCTTTTCTTTCATCAGATTTTCCCAGACAACATTTTTTCTCTACCTCTTCTCTCTCTCTTTCCTTCTGTAGCCCTTTCTCTGAAAAAAAGAAAGAATTGTCAGGATATACGCAAATTGTCATTTGCTGGGCACTTATGTTCCTTTATGCAGCTGCAAGCATGTCGGAGGACGGATTGGAGTGTTGAGGCACTTATTCTCCAAGGCCTATCCTTGATCTTCTGCGGTTTGGATTTTACCTTATTTGCACATTGCTTTGGACAAAAAGGTTCTGCCAAATGAAAAAATTTAAATATGAACATAAAGCCGATTCGACTTTCAAAACATGTAAGCCTAACCGCTAGATTGTCAACTACCGTCTTTAGAGAACCTGATGCGTCCGTGTGAAAGATCAGTTTAATGACAATTGTCAAGCTGCATTAATAAGTTACGTTTCAGTACCATTCATTTTAATTGTTTAAACTTAGCCAGGTATATTTGCTGTAATGCTCAAACTGTTAAATTTGTAATCTTTAGAATTACATCGAAGTGGTCATTTGCATAAAGTGAATATTTCTTTTGCCGGTCCCCCATGCAGTGAATTAATTATTCACATTAGGACATTGCACTTTTTAAGGTGTTATCGGACACTCAGTTTGGTTTAGCTGAATTTCATACAATGGTGATTTTGGGTTTCAGATTTGAAACATTAAGCGTATCAAACGGTATCTTTGAGGGGAAATAGCAACCACAGCATTATTTCCAAAGGGCCCACGCTTCGGCGTAGGTAGCGAGACCAACTGCGCACAACACATCAGCCGCAGTCTAACTACAGAAGTGCAGATAGGTTGACAACAAATGATGCGTGAAAATAGTGGAAATGTTGCAGAACACAATACCGCCAGTGACAACGCAGGAACACACATTCAGGGACACATAAATAGACTTACGTCCGTAAGTCTGGTGCGCCGGAGCATTTCACTCGCCTACTCCACCTGCATTGCCTGTCATATTTTGCATCTTTATCTTTCTTGCTTTGCCACATTTGTTCACAACAACTAACACTGCGTGAAGGTCACCAGGACTTTCAAAGGGATGGCGTGACCATATAAAGCATTCTGAGGGGTGTTTCTGTATGTAAATGAGCCTGTACGTGCGCGAGCAGACGGGTGTAGAAAAGGTGAGGTTTATCACTGCTCAAAACAAAACAAGGTGAGAGTATGCATGTTTGCTGAATATCAACGTTGCTGTTTCATAAGCAGGCCTTGATAAACGAGGCAACTGAACTTGACAACAGGCCGACACAGCTTGCGTACACTTTGGTTCGAGTACGGCTCACGTACAGACAGAATGATCCCACTATTTTTGTGCATCTCCCAAACCTATCCAGACTGCTCCCCAATCTACTTAACCCGAGGAGTATCACTCATCCCAAGTGTTGAGAAAGCGGCAAAGCGTCTAAAAGCAAACGGTTGTTCCTGATCCCGGACAGAACACGAGGCAATTTGTTATTACCCAGCTTCATCCAAACACGGCTTTAAATGCACTTAGCTGCGCTAAAAGACTCAACAGATGAGAGGAAAAAGGTTAGAGGATTGGGATTTGAAGCAGTGTAACCACCATGTGCTCCTAACCGATGCATTTTCAAAAGGAAAATGCGTAGAAGTCCACTAGGGGGCAATGTTGGTCTATGAAAGCCACAGCTCGGCCAGGCGGGGAGAGCAGAGTACCTGTCACCGAGGTTGTCTTCACCATGTGGGTCACAGGAGCTCTGCTTTTTAAAGAGATGAACAATGAACAGTGACGGGTATGGGGGGAAAGAATAACACAGAAATAAAAATTCATGCCAAGCAATCAGAATGAAAAACGGTTGTCCTGCAAACCGGCGGAATGAAGGAGCATTTAATGGAAAGGGAAGGCCTGAGCCAGGGAGCTATTACAATTCAAAGATGCTCTGAAATAATTACACATTCAGTACAAGAGCTGTTAATTGTGCACATTCACACAATTCTCTGCTGATGTATCATCACTGTCACCTTTGGGCATCAACGGAACAGCATACTGTATAATTCCGATGACAAAAAGCTAACTTAGCATCAGAAATGACAATCTGGTGCTGCTTTACGATCTCAGAATGGGATTGGACGATGAAATGGGATAAAAAGAGCGCCATGCCTGCCAAATTATTTAAGGACTGAGCTGAGATCATTGGATGTTATTTGACAATATGTCATTCCACCTCAGATAACAGAGGACAGTTTGGAATTGTTGCTTTTTAAGTGTAGCCCTTAAATACATCACTATCCATACCTACAGTATAATTCATCTATCATTCAGTCTGCCTCTTGATCTCTCACAACTATTTTAAACTCAAGATCGAGTGAGTAAGCGGTCCTTGAGTTGACTCCTTTTCGATTGCCGCTTCCAAGGTCAAGAATGATATGAATCAAACTTTAGGCCAGGTTCTCAGAATCATGGAAATGTGTTAAATCTACAGACCTACGACTGCTGAGAAGGACTGACTGTGTAAAACTAATGGAAGCTCCGGAACAAGTGAGTACGTGGACCTTGAGATTGTCTGTCAGCTGCTGTTTACAAGGTCAAGAACAACCTTTTTGAACCAGCCACTTAATAGGTTTGCAATGAGTTTCAACTGAGGATTTTGGCTAATGTCAGCCCACCCGTCTGTGGCAGTGTTACTCGAAAAAAAACAAAAACAAAAAACAAGGTCAAATCAGTTCTGCAAATGTTCTTAGGATTCTCTACCACGGCTGCACAGCCTCAATGTCAATGGTTTGGCTCGGTCCCAAGATCATCTAAGGGCTTGTTCTCATCAACCACAACCACAGAGTGACCTCTGGAGCATATACTCCTTTCTTTTGGTTCATTTGGTCAGGTAATAGCAATGCCCTCTGAACATCTGCACCGCATTACTGACACTTACAGTAACATCTTGGCCTTCAAATCGAGAAATGCGGTGGTAAAATCCAATCCAAACTGACTACAGGAGGAGACTCCAAAAAAAAAAACTTTGCACACAAGGAGATGGATAAAGCAGTTATTTATATTCATACCTAACAAGGAACACTTTGCAATTTCCCATTGAAATTCATTATTTAATCTATCCATCCATTACAGCAGAACCACAGATTAAATGGACTGGAATCAGAGTTTTTGGAACCTAGAGGCAACCAAAGGTCAGACAAGTCACGAATACAGGACGTGAAATCCCTTTGGTTAATATAATGTCTGTGGAAACATAATTGAATCAACTAGAAAAAATGTCCACTGCAGGACAGACTATAAGAAGTGCCTGACCTTAAAGCAAAACGCCGGTATTTTTAAACCTGGGCCCCATTTTATTTAATTAAATTTATTTTATTTTACAAATTGTGGGGTCTAAATAACTAATAGTTAATACTAATACCAAAAGTTTTGGAATTGATCCAGTAGATCGCCTCAGGCGGCATCCACGAACGGGCTGCGACGTAATCCTTGTGGGCAATTCCACCTGTGAAAAGTCCGTCCCCTAAAAGCGCATGTTTTTGCTGCCGACAGGCTCAGACTGTTATTCTAAGTGTCTGACAACATCATGGAAAGGATCCCTACAGAGACAGAACTGTTGAACAGTGACATCCTTTTTGTCACTGACTTTTCCCTGAGCGAGACCACAAAAGTCTCGCTCAGGGAAAAGTTTCACCCTGAAATCTCGCGAGATCTTACAGGAAGATCCGCAGTACGCAGGCACAAATATATAGGGATGGCCATCGAATTCAAATGCCTCATCTGAAATAGTCAAAATCAGCTAACTATTCAGCCTTGAGTTTGGAAACAACGCCAACTCTGACTCACGTTTCCACCTTCCCGACCCCAAAGTTTCTAAAAAATTGATCCCAGGTTTAAAAACACTGAGTTACCCTTCAATGACAGAGAATATGTTAAGGCAGATGATTGTTGGTTATTGATGAAAGGCACAAAACAAGAATCAGAGAGCATTCAGAGTAAAGACTCACTCCTCTAGTGAGATGTTGGAGTACAGCGGAGGGGAGATGGACGAATGAGGACCGGACGGACTGCTGGAGTTGGGCTGGGTCGTCGTCTCAGCTGCCATCCGCCTCTCTGGTAACGATGTCTGGGGGACAATTTCCAGCACTGCCCAGCACCTGGAACACACAGAAAGTTACTAAAGCTAGAGGAGGATTAGCATCGCATGAATAAAAACATGTAATTCACTGGAGCACATGCAGTATACCTCCACTCATGTCACGCCACTGTTAATGTGCCAGCTCCATCTCATATTTAAAAGCACGTCCTCATCACCATCGACCCATCGCCAACTCTTTCCACATCAGGATTTGCACAGTTTTCTCACAAAATTAAACAGTAACAATTTAAACACTAATACTGTATATTCAGCCACTAATGGTGCCCTACTGCTGAAACACGTTTTGGAAAATGGTTTCTAAACCAATATGATTTCGTTTTTTCTTGGGCTAAAATGGAGTTTAGTATAAAGCTAAGCCTACAAGGAGGTCTTAAAATGGAAAAAAAAAATAGCTGCCTATATATAGCTGATAGTAACTTAGCTCCCTGGCATTCCATCAAACAAATGATGCCGTTTGACGTCCAATCACAGCGCAGAGAGTTTGCTGTTCTATAGCATTAATGGCTGTACTGTACTCGCATGAAGATTCCAGTGTAACCACGAGCCATCCCAAAATTTCCAAGAGATGTCATTGAATTTTAGCAAAACATCTGTCGTGGAAGAAGCCGGATTAAAATCATTTTCATCGTGCATGCAGACGAGGATTAAAAACAATGGGCCGATTTCGGTATAAGACGGTTTGCGCTTGGTTGCCAGAGGCTACATCATAACCTCAAATCTAAAAGCTCTGCTCACTCGCCCCTGCCACGAAGCTGCGCTAATCAATATTTCTATGTGAGCAATGGATGAAACGACTATGTGTAATGTGAACTGGCTAACTGGTGGTGATGAACGCACACAGAGAATTACCATCCAACTCTGCAGTTTCAGCCCATCGTTTTGGTTTTATGTTGCAGAACTTTGCCGTTTTGATTCCACTGTCCGCGCAGCTGATGAACAGAGTGGAGCATTTAGCGGCTAAAAAGCCAGATATCTTTCTCGGGGGTTTTCGTGGAGAGCAAATCAGAAACAAGATTCCAAATGAATGATACTGTTGCTGCGTCTGCAGCTTGAACATCTAGCTAGTGCCTGTGTTATTTGGTAGTGTGAGGATATATAGTGAGGATTGTTTACTGGTAGATTAACGCATTTCACTTTCTTAATGGCAATGGATTTATTAATTT
Organism: Gadopsis marmoratus; assembly: GCA_036023855.1. NCBI lineage: Eukaryota > Metazoa > Chordata > Actinopteri > Centrarchiformes > Percichthyidae > Gadopsis > Gadopsis marmoratus. The sequence continues at coordinate 44,701 of JAVQJF010010797.1, forward strand.
ATGCTCCCTGTAGTAGGAGGAGAACCTATAAGCAGGAGTTTGGTGGTCCTAGGGTGATTTCAGTTTTACCAGGTTACCCTTTCAACTGAGACTTTCCAAGACTGCATAACACTGTCTCGCTTCCAAGCCCGGTTTCGCTTCTTCCCTTTTTGAGAACGAGACTGCCCCAAGCCTGACATGGAAACAGAGACCACAAAGTCTGATCAGGACACCGTCATGAATTAATCACACATGTATCAGCAAGACTGAGCCATATTAAGCTACAATGAAGGATGGCCTTAGCTCTGGCAGCGTGCTGAACCATGACAGCAGCGTTTGCACGGCTATGCATCTCAAGAATAAAACATGAAACATCGCTTCTGCTTAAAATAAAGCTGGGAAGGAAAGAATGACACAGGGTTAATAAAACACGGTAACTCACGCGGTGTGTGACGTTAGTGTGCAGCAGCCTGGTGGAATTGTGGTAAACGGTGAATGTCCGTGCATGAAGGCATGGCGCTCTGGTGCGGCCTTTATAGCTATTTTCAGCGCGAAGTCTAAGACCTAATTTCCACCACAATTCCAACAACTCGCTTTGCGCTGCCTCATATAGAAGCAATATGAATAAAAATTCATTTTACACAACCCAGGGTTTATGTTGTGAAACAGCACATTTTCATGCTTTGCTAACTCCCTGAAGATTCTCTAAATACGCATCAAATAACGTAGTGAAAGAAAAGTCGCTCATTGCCCAGCAAACATTCCAATACATGAAGTGATCTCCATCACATCTTTTCACCATCAGTTTGATGTATACAGCATGAAGTGCATGAAATGGAACTAATGGTACAGGATCATCATCTGCGTCTGCTGAAATATATGTTGTTTTTTTTAATTTATGTTTTGCCTTTTTACTTTCTCTGGTGTCTGATGTCATTATGATTTATGTCAATCCGACATGGTGGCGATCTCCCCGCTGCAAACAAAAAGGAGTTTTTAACGGTAAAAATCAATGTTGCAAGCTTTTACACGTTAGTTTAATTTTCCACTTAGCCCAAGGCAGCCATTTATATCTGGTAACCTTTTAATTAGGTGTCAATCTGAAAACAACAGATGGGTTTTTTGAAGTTTGTGTTCCAATTGGAAATTTAACTTACAAATGCTGAACAGAATAATGACTTATTACCGCAATTGCTGAACTAACTGTTGAATATAAAAACATGTTTTGATGTTTTTTAAATTATATTGCCTTAATCTTAACATCATGGCTCCTTGGCGAGACCTTTTAATGCCCCTGATCTTATTCCAGTGTCCAGGAGATAAATGTGCCATATTAATTTGGCCATGTTGTTTATTGGCTGTCACGTGTGCTGCCAGTCAGAAAAAAAGTAACCTGGTGTCATTGCAAAGACAGATTCAGGAATCAAAAGTTTACGTAGTTAGTATCTCATTTGTAGATGTTCACAGTAGATTATACAAAAAAGAGAGTATCCCACACTATAACAACACAAGTGAGAGTGTTCCGTCAACTGCTTTGTGTAATGTGCCATTATTAGCAGCTCATATGTGTGTATTATGAGAGATGGTCATCAGCCTGACAATGCTTCGGGGCACAGCTAAGTCTTTGACGGTTTCTAAAAGCAAAAGCAGGAGACTGGGAAGCCGAGGATGAGTCACAAGTTCTATGTTTGAAACCAAAGGCCATAAAGTTCGGCTGCGGGGAGAGAGAGGACGCAAGTCATGGACAAGTAAGCTTTCTCCTCTCTCTGCGGCACTAGCTGCTGGCCTCTTTGAATCGGCAGTGCAGAGTGCAGCTCCGAGAGATTTATCCATTCATTTGTTGTGGCTACGCTCTAATGCACCCAACAACACACCATTTCTATTTTATTCCTCTAGTCTTTCACTCTGTAGGGTGGCTCAACAGAATTATGTCCCCCAACGATAATTATCAATCAAAATTATGGTCTTAAAAAATAGAGGCAGAGGAAATTGCTTACCAGGACGTCAAGCAGGAAAGGGACCCCAAAAAGAAGTAGTGTGATAAGAGAGAGAGAGAGAGAGAGAGGTGAGAGAAAGCAAGGCGAGAGAGAGAGAGAGAGAGAGAGAGAGAGAGAGGATCTGCATCTGGGCAGTGTGAGCCATGATGCTTGCAGTCGACGTTTCGTGACAAACTGTGCCAGACTTCGAGCCTTTTGAAGGACAAATTACGGCAATTCACATGCATCACGTTAACTTTTGAGTTCATTCATTAGTTCAAAGTTTTGAGCTATTGGATAATATGAAATGTTTAGAATGTCTGGCAGTCTACAAAAAGGGGAGCTGGTGGGAAAAAGTCCATCCAGTGGCTGACTGAATGCTTTCTAAATGGGTTCTACATCCTCACATTCGTGAACATCATATTCCTCGAAGCATGTGCCTGAAAATTACCCACATCTCAATGATTTCTATGAAATGAAGTGGAAGCTAGAAGGTTATGCAAAAATGATCGTGCTTAGACTAGTTTTCATCCTCACGGTGTCTACACAGGTGGTGTAGCGTGGGCAGCACATTAGCTGAGCAACCACTTCAGCGATCCATCTGAGTCTGAGCAGGATGCGTTCAGGCACAGTGCTGAGTGTAGGTCGCCCGTGTTTTAGCAACGCTCGGAGCCCAGCACACAATTACAGTAGTTTGGCGCTTAAAAAAACGCAAGAATATAGACAACAAGCATAAAACTAGCACGAGTGGATATGGCCCTACGTCAGGTAACTTTAAACCCTGACTATTCTTAACTTTGGAACTGAAATCTTTACCTGCCACAGCCAACATTTACATTTTTGTATTTCATCCCCGGTGGACGACTGAAAAACATGACTGACTCTCCTCCTGTGTAGCGCGCCGATAGTCTGCACAAAGTGTGTAATAACACTGATTACGTATCATTCTTGTTTAAATTTCATACAGGTAAAGCAACTCTGGGTTAAACCCCTCATGGTCATATATCCACAGTGAAAATGTACAAAACCAGGGTGTGTTTGAAAAACGACTTTGTGGAAAATGTCATATGACAACTTGGAGGCTAAAGTGTCTATAGCGGTTACAAACATCCACGCACATAAGGTGGGGAGAAAAGCCTGCGGTCATGGAGATAAGAGCTGTGGCCTTGCTTACTCTTTCAGCTGCTTGAATGTCTCAGAGGCATGCCAGGCAACGAAACACAGAGAAAGGAGCTCCCTGCAACACCTTCCTGGCACAAAAGTGGGGGGTGACAATGCTCCGTCTGTTAGGGCTAGAGTTGTGACGCTCTCCGTGGTTGTGTTACTGAAGTGCACAGCTGCACAGCACATGAGCTCAGTTTTATTCTCTATCAAAAGACGGTCCACCACGAGGTATTTCTTCTTCGGATATTCCACCTCTTCCTTGTCCTTGTCAGTCATCCAGACAGAGGTCACACACAGACTCAGTGCCCAGCCACACCAGACAGTGGCACAACGAAATTCATTTCCACGTCTTTGTGGAAGCTTGGTGAAGGAACAACTACTTTGGTTGTGGCTAAGGGTCGTCCATGGCAAAACGGACACAAAAAGAAAAGCTCCGTTGATGCTGCTTCTCATTTGGTGGAGCGGGGGTTGTGTAAAAACGAATACGATCCTGTGCGATACATCCGCCTAGTGTTGCAGTGGTGAAATCTAGGCTTCTACACTCGGTAGGTATTTACAGGAGGGCTCACATTGTTCTACCATAACGCCTAAAACTCTGGTGTCAGAGGGGGGAACCCATATGAAACAGAACACTTAGTTGAAGGCTCATCTAACCACGCAGTCACTGGATTAAAAGAAAAATCATAGTTGGGGATTTTGCGGCGCATGTGATGACCGAAGGTCTCTGTATGTGCGGTGAGAGAAAGCATGTTTATAGCTCATTGAAAGAACTCTGAAATGTCATCAATCGATAAACGAAGCTCCCCTGTGAATTAAACAACACCCTGCCATTATAGAGCATTGCTTTGCCATGGAAATCTGCTTTCAGAATCTGGTGTGTAGGTGTAGGACACAAAACCAAGCAAAAAAATGCAGCCTGAAGCTCATAAATCTCGAGAGAAGTATCCCAGAGGAGAGAGATTTATTGTGTGGAGCTGCTGTAAGTTGTTTTGCTAGGAGCTGATCAGTAAAGTACACCAAAGGTCAGATACAGCCAATTTGTTGGATATAGTTCAGTGAAATTTGTCATGGGTGTGTAAACACTATCTCATGCAGCAGTGGTGCAACAGAGCATTTCCTTGAGTTTAAAATGTGTTTTATATTTCAACACTGTCATTTTCTCCTATTATTTAAAGGAATCTGAGAGCAGCAAGGTGCACAGCGTGATTTTTTAGAGGGGTTGGAGATCAGAAGACTCTAATGGATGTTGCGTCGTACATACCTGCAGCATTTGGGTTAAAACGGCAGAGTTGGTCCACATGAAAGCTGCTTGTGTGGTGGGATCTCGGTCGATTGAATGGTAAAAATCAGTACTCAGACAATGTAGCCTACCCTTCCCATGATGCAACTAGATAGCAACTTTTCTTGGGACCTTGTCTGCCTGGTAAATGATGATGTCTTTTAAACTCCAAACCCAGAGAACGTAACGCAGGCTCTCCATTAAACCTTTGTTGTCTCCAGCTCCCAAGCCGAGACTCCAGGGTGGTGTCACTTGAGTAATTCTCTCAGACTAGACAACTGTCAGCTGTTTTCATGGGCTGAGCAGAACTCCCCATGATTGACTCAGACATGTGAAATTGGTGGAGAGGCCCCCTTAAATTTTGTCTTTCCATTTGTTTAATGTTCTCTTTCGGGAGACTCGCTCTCTTTCTCACTGATTTAAACAAATGCGCGCATAGTAAATGTAAAAAGTAAATGTTCTCTGGACGAGTTGTCTGATATGGTGGGCTGATGCAACTCCACCTGCGTGTGTGTGTGTGTGTGTGTGTGTCTGTGAGTGTGTAATGGCGAGATGGGAGTGTTTTGTGTACGATAAAATTCTCTTTGCCACTAAAGCACGAGATGCTGCCACTTTAGCTAATGTAAAGGCCCTAAAGAACGTGCACACACACACACACACACATATCCCAAAACTTACACTCACAAAAAAAACAATAGATCTCAGACTCACTGTGGCAGCCTACATCATTTGTTAGTTTCATACGGCCACTGCTTAAGATCGCTGAGCATATTCGGTGAAGAGAGTGGGGTTTAAATAACATCGTAAGTGCAGTGTGGCTAAAAACTCCAGACCCCCAGAGGCTTGTTTCTATGTCGAAGGCAAGAAATCGCAGGTTAAATGTTCCCCACAAATGCACCTGTGTTGGACTCTTCAGCCTCAGAGATTGTGGATGGCCTCCTTTCTTTCCGGACCAGATTTGGCTCTAGCATCCCGGCTGCCGCGTTTACTGCCCGCTGTCCTGAAACCTCTGCTGAAGGTCTCAGAGGCTCCTTCCTCCTCAGCCAACGTTAACCGTCTGCGTCTCCCTGACCACCATGCTCAGTGTCAATCATGCTCTATCACATGTCAGTTTATAAAAGCTGGATTTTCTGAGTTTCCACACGCGGCTTAAATACTCTTTTCAACCCTATCACACTTTCTAGACATGACAGCCTTCAGCCCTCATCCCAATCACACCGTTTCACATCTGCTATCCACGAAGCGGCCTGCTGTTGTCTCTGCTTTTAACTCTCATTCAACGTTTCGATAACAACCCAACTATTGCTGTTCTCAAAAGTACAATCAGTTTTTTCCTTGCGAGGCCTTCAACACAATGGAGGCCTCCTTATGATGGCTGATACATACAGTAGCTTAAACATAATTACTGTGATTAAAACAACTGGATTTCCTGCCTCCATAATCCCTGACCGTCTGCCTGGGGAGAGGTTGTGGCAGTCATTGACAGAAACAGCAAAGTGTCCTGTGGTACTCTCCCCCTGGGAGACAATACACCAGATGCTCTCCTGGGGGAAAGCATCTCTGCCATGATTCAGGAGTAGATTCAGAGAAACTGGTAAATGGTAGTTTGTGTAAAATAATGTTTTCGTTGTGTTATGGCCAAAAGATTATTTAAATTCTGCAACAAAATAACGAAACCTGAAAAGCTAATAACAATTTTCTGTCTGGAGGTGATTTACTAATACAGAAGTAGGATTATAAGAGAACAATGTGCTTACCAGAGGATGTTGAGCACGGTGCAGGTCGTCAGACCTCCAAGCACTGCTCTCCGAAACCACAGGATCTGGACATGGAATACAGTACACGGGGACCAACATCCTGCTCATTATGAGTTACAGCCAATGTTTGTAAAACGATAACACTATGCGACTTATCATCACCATGCAATACCAGTGAAATGCAGTAAACAATAATATTGAATTATGTACAGCCAGCCTTTTGCAGTACATAAAATGAAAACCTCCAATTTGCTGCCCTCCATTTGCATCCAGTCATTTGGGGCACTTGACACCTGAGCAGTTCTGAAGACTCTTTAAGGCACGTCAGCGATGGTGGCGCACTTGATATCAGCCACTACACTTGGTGGGTCTGACCTTGTCTTTGTAGGTGTCATGCAACATCTCTGTGTTTAATGCAAAAGATCCATCTTCAAAGGCACTTTGAGGAGAATGACCTCAAAACGTGCAAATCATGTCGGGGCTGATGAAACATTTTGTAGTGTGAAGGAGAGGATACTTTTCTGACAAAGACGCTGAGAAATTGCAGCAGAAAGGCAGACTTGCACTCAGTGGCAGTGGGGCTGGAGGACGTACACAGGTTACCTGTTTGCTTTGAAGCAGTAAATGCACTTCCATCGACTCTTTTTTATGCGCATTTTGAATTTGTGCTTAAAATAATCTGGAAGTGGACATTCTGGACTGGAAATTAAAAAAAATGTAAATACAAAAAAGGTTGAAATATGGCAAAAATAAAAAAAATGGCAACCAAATGTTTTTACTGTTGGCTGAGGAGGAAAATTGCAGCAAGTGAATCGATATCAATAAAAAGAAAGTTCAGCAAAGTGCGACGGAATCAGACTTAGCATACATGAAGCATGCGACTTAAATGTCAGTCAAGCTCCACTGAAGAGACGAAAAACATCAGATCTGTGTGGAGCGATGAGGAGACCGTAGCCTTCCTCTAATTAACACATGAAGCCAACATAAATGCCATATTGCCAACAGGTTTTCCACATGGTTTTCCGTCGTTTGAGGTTTGATTGGCGATTTAGTAATTCTGTCACCTAATGGCGCCCAGCTGAAAAGATGAGTGCCACCAACTCTTTGCAGTATCTTAATGTGCCCGGCTAATATTCACATAACAGTAGCAGATGGAGCCTGTCCAACAAAAACTAGACCACGTGCCCAGAAAAGAGCCGTGCCCTGTTTAGGGCACTTCTGACTTCCGACCAGTAAAGTCTGACCCAGCCAGCAGGCAGGGTTAGTGGCCTGGCAGGAGTGGTGAGCAGCAGTGCTGACCAAATGGGGTATTAAAAAAGCATGTGGTACTTAAATTTCGATACTGAGGGCTGAATTCAAGGCCCCATTTACTAGAGCCTGGTCACTGAGCCGCACACCTTGACCTGCTTATCCTACGTCCATATTAGCCAGCCTGTCTGGTGTTAAAGCGAAGGCTGCGCGGCGGCCAAAAGGTCACCACAGCCTTTCACTGCTACAGTCTAGCTTTCTCAGTGTGCTAATGCAGAAGAATGACAATGCAGTGCCTCATAAGCCATTTCTGAATCCACTACAGTCAGTCCACAGATCGGCAGGCTGCGCAGGACATAGTAGAGGAAAGGATTTACCTGTGTTTTGTTGTGTGAGATCTGCGAGAAGAGCAAAGGCATCACATTTACGATCCCTCCTGATGACACAGAAAACAGAACAGCAGGTCAATCTCACAGACTGTGATATTTGTATGCACCCAGGCTAGAGAATAAACTAGCCTAACTGAAAGAATTGTGTCAGTCTGAGCTTCAGTGAATAATACATGTCCCGTAATAGCTGTTGTTTCAACAGTTTTGAACAGGATTTACTAGCAATTCCAAACTGCAATGCAGCTGTCATAGCTGGCAGTTTGCATGTTCAAATGGCTCCCTGAAGTGATGAAAGCTGAAGTACAGTCAGAGCTGTCACAGAAACGCTTAATGAAACAGAGCAATAACCCGTTATACTGCCGCAGCTGATGTGTTGCAGTGCCTTCAGGAAGACAAAGTACTTGCTGATGGTCCATCCGTCCATCCATTTTCTGCCGCTTATCAGGTCGCGATGACTCCAGCCTAAGGAAAGTAATCCAGACGTCCCTCTCCCCAGCAACGTTTTTCAGCTGCTCCCGGGGGATCCTGAGGCTCTCCCGAGCTAGATGAAATGTATAATCTCTAAAACAAATTCTGGGTCTACTCCGGTGTCTCCTACCAGTTTGACATGCCTGGGAAACCCCCATGGTGCACACGGAGTTCATGTCCCCAATCTCCCCCAGGATGCATGAGAAATCCTTCCGCAGGTGGAAGATCTGGGCCTCAGCCAGATGTTCCTAGATGTTGTCTGTTACTACACGCTTGGGTTTACCAGGTCACCTGGTGGTGAGTTGGATCAGATGGCTTCAGATGATCTGACCACAAAGTCGATCATTAATCTTGAGTGAATGAGCTACTGTGTCTTTTTAGTTCCTAATGGAACAGTATGTTTTGGCCACTTTGCTGCTACAAGTTTGTTTCCCGAATCAAGTTGGCAGCTCCACTACAGGTGGCTGGTGCTCTCAGGAATGTTAGGTCCATCATGGGAATTCAGTACCCTTGGCCCAAATAAATTGAAGTATAGTAGAAGTGGGAGCATAGACTGGAACAAAGGAAGACATTCAGAGGGCCAGAATGGTGAAGACATTAAGATGCAAACAAAGACAGCGAGCAAAATTGTATGAAGCTGATTCTCACCCAGAGCCACTGTGCCCATTAGGAAAGGTTTCCCCATCTCACTGAAGTCACTGCTGCTCTGAAGGCCGACCTCTGACCCCACTGCAAATGTCACAGCCACCTGAGACACACACAAACAGGTCTTTTGCATCAACATAGGCAATAAACATTCTGTCAAACTCAAGGTATTTTGTCATGTAAACCCTCTACAAAAACAAACAGCGAATGAGGATGTTAGATCATTTATTATTGAGCACTGTGACTGCAACAAGTGCAAGCAGCAGACTAAAGATGGACGACTCCACTTCCTGCCACCGCAACAGAAAAATGAAGCCAAAAATGGAGCCAGAGTCTGCGCAGTAGGGAACTGTCATGTCAACCATCTTTACATACAGAATATGGTAGAAAAAAAAGTTGGTTGAAAAACTTGGGAGCCACCTGAAATTCACCTTCGATGATGCAACCGACAGCAACGTAAACTGAATGGTTGTATTCGTGTATTTGCAGTTCTCCACTTATTAGCACGAGCTTTAACAGCTATGGCTTAATGGGCTGAAGCATGACGACCTGAGTCAATACTTTTGTCCTTTGTCTTTTAGCTGGAAAAAGACTCCTGACACCAGGAGACAGAGTCATCAGTTACTTTACTAAGACCAGACACAGGGTGAAGTAACAAGCAGGCTGACAACTGTTTCATTCGAAGACTCTGCCATTTCGGTTTCATGTTTGATGTAGCACGTATCAGGATAGACAGTAGATTTAAAAGAACACAGGCGTATTATTATTAATTAACTGCATGTTTTGTCTTTTGATATGTTAATCTGTGACGTCTGAATTTCTAGTCTGCCTGAGCAACACAATGCGACCTAATAACGTTTGTTACAGTCTGGAAAAAAGGAGTGAAGATCTATTTTGGGATCAACAAAATCCACACTGAAAGCTTTGCTGAAACCACTCAAGTACAACAGTGAAGCCAGAAACCTGTACAGCATTCGGGGAGAGGCGTGAGTGCAGTCTCTCTGTGTGTGTGTGCGGCCAAAAAGAGAGTACCCAGAAAACATAGTTAAGAGTAACCTTTGTGTTTTTGTGCAACGAAAACACACTGGTGTTCACTGGTTCCTAATGGACAAGCAGATGTGAGAACTCTCGAGATGAAGACAGAGGCAAACCATTTCACAGCCACAGGTAAGAAAATGGAGGCGAGGGAGGAAAATCCGAGACAGGAGTGGGGTGAAAAAAAATGAAATAACAGCAGAAGAGAGACGTGGAATAGGGAG
>JAVQJF010010811.1:0-16536 GCA_036023855.1 Gadopsis marmoratus
AAAAAGATATGGTTCCCAGGCCATGATAACCTCAGGTCCCGTGATAGCCCCCTCCCCCCATTCCCCTGCTCAACGCCACCACGAGAACCAACATACAGACTCAAGCATGCAGGCAAACACACGCACACACAGAGATACACATTACCATGCGCACTTGCTGGCCCGTTCTGCTGCGGAGAAGAGAGATGCTATCTAACAGTGCCTTCCAGCATTCCACTAGTGATTATCTATTCAGTTTCACAGGCAGATTTGAATTAGTCATGTATTTTCCCTTCAGTGTGGGACTTGCATCTCTCTCTCTCTCTCTCTCTCATTCTCTCTCTCTCTCTCTTTCTCTCGTACACGCTGGGAATCCCTCGTTCCCCAGTGCATGAGATCCACTCGGACAGGGACTTGGAGGTCAGGCCTTTTTCCATACGAGTAGATACTGTGCTGTCTGACTGAAACACCTTATTATATGATATCACACGTAACCTAGCGGTAATTTTATTGCACAAAAAGACGTTAATTCTGATTTCAGACGTTTAGAAGCTGCATTAGAGTTCCTTTTATTGCTATCTATTTAACATGCCGAAAGGTGGTTTCATTTGAATATGTAGTAGGGAGCAGATTTTCATTAGCCAAGTTAGGCTTCACATTTCAAAGTATATTATTAACAGTGAGTTATGACTCAAAAGAAGAATCATCTATTTTACCTTTATCAGCTACACACTGTAAATAATGTAAAAAGAACAGATCATATATTTGGATATTGGTATTTTGGTTGGGGGCGAATGTTGTTCCAGTTCTAGCGTGCGGTAGACCTCAGTACCAGGTAAATGCATGCTTGTGGCATCCAATATTTTGCATGAGACTTAAGACAACTCTTAACAGATTGTTTAGTTTCATTTAACTTCCAATGGGATCTTTATTTAATTTTTTTCCAACCATTCATTTGTGAATCCATACCATCTCACTTAAGGGAGTTATTTTCTCTGTCCACCTGTCTCCTGCTCAGAACACACTGCAGGCTGTAGCTTCTGTTTTTATTTATTGTCAAGTAGACGGGAACATCTTTCCTCATGCTGAGTCAAAGACTGAACTGTCGATAGGTGAAATGAAAGGCACTGATGCTCTCTTTGCCCAGATAAAATGGGCACTATAGTATCAACTGTAAACACTACTTTTGATCTTTATTTTTATTTTTTATTTGTATTTTCTTTGACTCCAACCTACACTGTCATGGTCCAAACTGCTGGTAATGTAAATGGAATGCCATTAACCACTGAGGCAAAACGGGTATCATTTTTCTATGACAATGGTGAACCAAATAGGAGTTAGCACTGATCATGGGTGTTTGTTTATAGATTTGTAGTCGAGCAGAAGAGCTGAATAAATGCGAAACCTCTCGGGATGAGCTAAGAATAAACATAATCCTCAAGACACACACACACACACCTTCATTGCAATTCAAATCATGCTCTTGTTTCTACTTAAGAAATGATTCTTTGAAGTACAATGACTTAACAGTACAAATTAATTCCTCACTTGTATTTATTGAATGCAGTATTAAGTAGTACAGTTTTGGCCACGTTGTTAAAAGGATGTATATATTGGTTTAACTTTCTTATATTATTATCATTCTGACCTTGTACTGAGAGCTGGGAGGACAGCCTTTTTTTCTCTTCGGTCATAAAACCACTCACATTTAGCATAGCAACATCTTAGGTAGGAAGTCCTTGCAGTCAGAGGTCAGGCAGTCCTGTGTTGTTTCAGAATAGTCAGGGTACAACAGAGTCTTCAATGAGCCATATATTGATGTGGTGTTCAGTGACATCAAGGTCAACAGAAGACTTGACATCCCACTTTTGGAATCTATTCATTGTATATTACCATCTACTTTGAGGTCTGGATTTTTGCCTATCACAGAAAACTTTGCTCACAGTATCCATATCCTTTTGTCGCCATATGCAAACATTTGTCATTTTCTTTCTCGCTGGCCTTTGAGTTTGATTATTTGTTGTAGAAATGAAAAATAATGCCTATTCAATCCAGAAACTGTGAATGGGAGAGTGGAGATGTCAACTGTATGTACATTATATGTTTTGATGTAATCAGAAGCACTGGGAATATGTTTGCTGTAAAAAATAAATCCATATCTGATATAGCTGTACTTTTGTTGAAAATAAAACCTCTACAGAACTGCGTGTCCAGACGTCAATGTGTGAGTGAGGGCATTGTGCTGGCTTTCCTGTTGTGTGACATAGTTTCCTGTTTGTATAGGTCCCATTCCCAACAGCTGAGACACACTCACCCCAGGATGTATCACAGGGAAAAAGAAAGATAGAAGGGCATATAAATGCGCAATAATAACAATTTTGGGGATGGCGTTCCAGAGTCACAAAAGAGCATTTTCAACAAACTTCCAAACCACAAATTGTAGCCTGCAAATAACTATGCTGCACTCAATAAGTAATGAGACTTATGCAAATGTCTTCTCCCAGTTGGCCGTGCTGATCGCGGCGCTTCCACCGATACAACACTGTTTGTCAGGCAAGATCTAAGACATCCTGATGCACTGCAGTCGGTGTGTGTATGTATGTGTTTCTCCAGCTGTGTCTGGATGTCTAAAGGACTGAAATGAGACTATATATAATTGTGTAATGTCACCTGTGAAAAAGGACAGAGCTAAAGATGAGGCAAAGAGGCCCATGAAATTGCCCATGAGAAGCCTCAAATTTCAACAAACCCATAAGCGGTATCACTGTGGTCTCTAGTGGTCAACCACGGTGTTACACTTTCCCAAGGACAGGGCAGATTTTTCAGCATGGAGCCCTTCAGGACGATCATCTGTCTGTGTTTGACAAAGACACTTCAATGAGCTTTGTGGAGCTCTTTAATGCTATGCTATTTCATAAATACATCTATGGGTAGTCACAAACTTCAATCTGTAAAAATGCAAAAATAGTAAAATCAAGAATGTCACTAGAGTGACCTCTAAAGGAGCAAACAATATTACACATTGAGATTGGCTGTGTGAGTGTCCATTATCTTGTCCTACTAAATATGGCAAAAGTTGAAATCCAGTCAGGGCTGTACAGCAATGAGGTGCACATCACTGGCCATATGCTCTGATGCTAACGTGAGAATCAGATGAGTTCAGAGGTGTTGTGCTTCAGGTAGTTCCTCAGGATCAGAGGAACGTCCAAACTGCCAATGGCAGGCTCCATGTTAGCAAGAGGGATGTATCTTCGAATCGCTAGTCGAGTCTGGGACATCAGTGTTTTGGGACAAACTGGAGCAAAGACAGACAAATTAAAGTGAATCAGCATTAGAATTCTGCGACATTCCACACTTATACTGCATATTGAACCAACTATATTCACTGTCTCACCTCTCTCTTTGAGCAGGAGACCCAGAGCTTCATTCTGCTTTGTTGTCTTGTCAATGATCAGTGTAGGCAGATACACGTCTGCCCCAAAGTCTATGAGAAGCTGGATGTACTCCACCCCGCAGCCATAACGGAGACACACCTCCAGAACTGTCTTTGGCTGCTTAATCCTGGCCAGCATCTTCTCATCTGTGCAGTTGTAGTTGGGGTTGGCCCCATGGAGAAGGAGCAGTTTAAAGCAGTCCAGGTGCCCATAAACAGCTGAGATGTAAAGGGGCCCCCGGCAGGCTGTGACATTCGAGGCCCACTCTGGGACTTTGGGTCTGACGTCCACCTCGGCTCCAAACCGCAGTAGCTCTCGGAGCACATCTATGTCGCCCTCCCGGGTGGCGGTCAGCACCGGGGAGCAGTTGTTGTACTGGCTGCCATTGGGATCAGCTCCGGCCTTCAGCAGGGCAACCACACAGTCCAGATGTTTCCCACTGACAGCTGTGAACAGAGGAGTCTGGGCCTTCACGTCCAGGCTGTCAATCTGGATTCAGATGCAGACGTGCACCCAAATGTTGTAACAATCGGAAACACAAAGAGTGATTTGGTGATCCAAGACCTTAAGTCATGTTTTTTTAGCGCACAACCATTAAAGCTGCATTATTGTTTTGGCTGTAAACACAACAGTGGCATATTCTCACCTCGCAAGTTGGAGTAGTGAATGCCTTAGCAGAGAATTGCAGAACACACTGAGCAAAATTAGCACTGATATATTTATCTAATGATTTGAAGTCAAGTATTCACTCTCCTTTTAGCTCTGTTTTGGTCTCCACTAACTCCTGAAGGAAATGTCTAGGTTTTTAGCAGCTTAATGCTCCACTATTTTCCTACTTAGTTGTTAACATTGTCCATCTGGCATAAGGTAGTGTGGTCAGGTAGTGTACAGTGGGTTTATCAGTGCTTTATTGTTTGCTTGCTGGTTCTGGAAATAACGTTGATGACAGCAGAGTTTGAAGGATGGAAAAGCAAGACATGGAAATAAAAGGTTCCGTAGAAGTGAGACATTGCAATGTTGGGTAATAATTTTGTGTGGGCTTCTCACTGGGTGAGAAGTGAAATATGAACGGGGCCACTGACCCCATTCATATTTCACTTGATATATTCATTGATATCATATTTTCCTATGTCATTTGATCCATTGTTCATAGAAAAATATCTATTGGTGCAGCTTTAATGTGTGAAAACCTCACTTCTCATTTCTAATGAATGAAAAAAGACCTGAGGGAAGAATGAAGGAACCTTTTTGTTTTTGCCTAATAAATGAAATGTGTGATGGCTGAGTGCAGTATATAATTTTATTTATTAAATAGGATACTTGTGTCCATTACACCCACCAGCAGGCACAGCTAGTGTCCCACTCACCCCCTCCACACCTACTCTATAAAGAGCCATCTCGCCATCCTCAACTGAAAGCTGTGCAACAAAATGCTCTCTCTGTATCTCACCTCTGCGCCATACTCCAACAACAACTCCAAGCACCTCAGGTGTCCCAGAGCAGCGGCAGTGCGCAAGGGGGTTACTGGAACCCCCCACCCGCTTCGAGCATTGATAGATCTCCTGTAACTCTCCTGAGATAGAAGCTCGGAGAGCAGCGCCATGTCGTTGCTGCTCACGGCGTTGTTCAGGGCCTGACACTGCTCGTTGTCCTCATCCTCCTCCTTAGGCTGCAGCAGGGAGAAGATCTTAGAAATGTCCATCAAACTCATGTTGACAGCTTGGCTCAGAACCATAATGTAGCTGCAGGCTAAAGTCAAAGCCCTTCCAACTGCAATGGTAAAAAATGTCAGAGAGAGATGATAATACACCGCAACACATACACAGCTGAAATACTCTTTTATACTTTTTAATTTTGGGGTTGTTGGTTTTTTTTAGCCATGATTTTTATTTCACATGAAAGTAAAATAATGACTCGTCTTACCATGACCATGCAGCACTACCATACGACAATGCAGTTTGTTTACATGACAATTACTGCACATAAGACAAATCACAGTAATACAGCTTACTGTGAGTAGAGGATACATAATGAGCATGGCTTCTGAGCCATACAGGAGTGTGTTTTATTACTCACAGGGATACAAGACGAACGCTCCACAGAATTTGCTCGGTAGAAACAAAGTGACGTGGTTTGTGTCACCAGCAGCAAACTGGAACATACTGCAACAAGACACTTACCTCATCTAGTCACTTTCTGATGTCATTTCCAAAGACATTAAAAGAGAAGTTAAAACACTTTCAAAACTCCATAGTAAGCCACGTGGAAGAAAGAAAGAAAGAAAGAAAGAAGGTCCTCCAAGGTGTGTGTGTGTGTGTGATGCTGAGCTGTAAGTTGTGAAAAGTGCAGTATGGTTTGTTTGAGTGTGTGTGTGTGTGTGCGTGTGTGTGTGTGTTAACTGACAGAGGGGGTCAGAGCTCCTTTCTGGGGGGGGGCTAATTTTAGGCCACAGATGGGTCTGGCTAAACTTCCATTCTTGGAGAGTCCAGGCCCAGGTTTATAATTAGAAAGGTGATACAAGTGTGACACTCAGCCTGCAATCTGTGTGTGTGCCTGTCTTGTCCCTGTGTCCTGAATAAAAACAAAAAGGAAATGGAGACGTCTGTGTCTCTATGTCACAGTGCACGGTGAAGCATGCTGTGATCCGACATGTTGTGTTTCCGCTCGTCACACAGGTAGTAAGTAACGAGACAGCCCCCAGCTGCTTTGTTTGGTTTCATTCTGTGACGGTAACGCAAATAATCCGTTAGTTAGTTTGCCGTGCCCTGTTTCCTAAATTCACACTCAGGCAGCATTTTAGTGTGTGTTATCTGCGTGACTGTCAGAAGCTTTAGAGGAGCAGCCAGTCAGCTGTTCCTCTGCCAAACCCACCCATGTCTTCATACTGCCCCATGGTTAGAAGGGAGGCTGTGACACACCAAATTCTGTCAGCAGATGGCACAAGAGTCTGGATTCCTGGCATTGTACAAATACATGGGAGAACTTTATTTATTTATTTATTAGGGCACACAGGCATGGAGCAATTGAATGTACATAACTGAGATTGCCTCTTAAAGCAAACCTCCTGAATCCTGACCCAGGAACAGTGACAAAATAGGATGATTAGCCATTGCAATGCAATAAAAATAAATGATGCACTGTGCTGTACATTTAAATATAAATGTCAAAAAGGTGACAACAGTCTTATTGTTGATACTGGTACACAGTAAGCCTACCCTCTCCTTTGCTGGGAAAAATGTAAAAATAGCACAGCCTTTTTTACTGTATATAGCACTTGTTTTTGTTGTCTAAATAATACATATTTTATCATTTTGTATATTTGGTATTGAACACTGTTTATGTTGGGTCTTGCACAGTCTTGTGATTCTTGTCAATGCACATTCCACTGTACATCCTCTGCTTTACATGGGATGAATAAAAATGATTGAATTACAAATAAATAAATGACCAGGAAGGTCACCGACCCTCCCACATAACCTTGTGCAATATTCTATTTATATTTTAATGCAATTTCAGTTTTTTTATATATTTTTTGTGCACCAACGTCACCAAGTCACGTTCCTTGTATGTAATGTGTAAATGTACTTGACAATAAAGAGAATTCTTTCCACTGCCCATGCTCCTGTCGACCACTAGATGACGGTAGAGACGCGCCGACGGCAGGAAGTGCCGCTGTAGTAAACAGTAAAAGAAAAGGGCGTGTGACACCGCTAAACACAGTTTGGTAAAAGGGGGGAGCCATTTTTGTCAATGACCTTTGTTTCCCGTTTTAAATGGCTTTATAGTTCACTCATTAAGCTCTGGGTTTGCTAAGCGGTCGGTCAATTTACAGGTTACGACGATAAGTAAACATTAGCGTCAGTTATGGGGCGCAGTCATCCTGATATCGCCTTCAAACGCATCTGAAACTGTGCCGGGGGGCCGTGTTTTGTACAAAATGGAGGAGGAGGAGGCCCTAAGAAACTACTGCAGAAGAATGATTTATCTCGTCCGAAACCAGCAGCGGCAGCACCACCCTCAGCCCCCCGAAGAGCAGAGGAGGAGGAGGCGGCACAGACACAAAGGGAGGGAGAGGGCCGCGGCTGGCGGAGCGTCGGTAACCGGAGAGGAGTTGACAGACCACGGACGGTGTGCGGGCCCGCTCCTCCCAGACGGTGCACAACTACACCGGGACCAAAACCTCCCGCAGGCCCCCGCGTCCCAAAGCCCGGCCCGTCCCCCGTCAACTCATGTCACTGCTGCGGATCAAAACCCTCCAGCAGGAGGTGAGACGGGTTAGTATGTCGTATTCTCGCGTGACTCGGTTCGTTCACACGGGGCTGTAAGTACGAGAGGAAAACGCCATAGTTCCTATTACTGTGTGTTTGTCCTCTGTGGCAGGATGCGGAGGCGGAGCTCCGCGGCGTGTGCGAGCAGCGACGGGCCTCCGCGGCCTTGAGAAGTTTTATCAGGAGGAAGAAGACGCAGCTGCAGTTCCAAACACTGCAGGACAGACTAAACACGCACTGGAGCTATGGAGTAGGTGACATGAACACACACACACGCCTCTGGCTGCCATCTACCATTCGTGTCAATTCGACTGATCAGATTATTTGCTGGATTAATACAACTCTCTCTCTCTGTGTGTCTCTGTGTGTGTGTGTTCTAGGAGTGTGCACGTTGGGGGGGGGGGGTTGTGCCAAATCTCTCAAAGGCCTTCGATGCCCCTCACTGGATTTGGGAGGAATTACTTGGCGGACAAATGCGGGTCACAGCAACCTGGGGTTGCCTTAGCAACGACTGAGGAACGTGGAGTTGCCCTGGCAACAGATGAAATGAGGGGTTACCCTGACAAAAACGCTACAGGAACTCATTTAGCAAGCCCTCGCTGTCCTTTTTCAGACAGATAGCTGCAGACATGACAGGCACAGTATTAACACAATGAAAGGCACAATGTTGTGCTGCAGTCGACTCTATTCCTACCTCTTTATTTTGACACACGGGCTAATAAACCCACGCATTTGCACCAACATACACTAATCCATACAATGATGGTGGTGGTGTCCTCGGTTACCCTGCTCAGCTACAGCTGTTTATGCTCACACCGCTAAATAACAGAGATAATGTGTCTAGCCTTTGTTTTGAGTGTAAAATAGGACACACTAACAAGGTTAGTACAAAACAGCCATTTATTTTTATTTTTTTATCACTGTATTAAACACATAACACTATTCAGAGCAAAGTAGTGAGTCTGTCCTTTGTTTCTCTCCAGGTTGTGGTCACTTGAACACTGTAAACATTAAAAACAACATTGTGTTTTATTTAACTTAGCAATTAAACCTATTTGATTTCTATATTGGCACAAAAAATACACAACTGACAGCCAAGGAAGCATGCATGCATTGCAAAAAATTGGAAAGCACAGTACAATATCTAAGGCAATAAACGATAGCAACATGGTCAAAATTATTTGGACATTTTATCAAGTTCCTTTTTGCATTATTGCAGTTACGTGGTTAGGGGCTAGTAAACCTACTATAGAAGTCATACAATTACATATAAACACATCCAAAACACTGATAAAACAAACAACAGAATGTCACAGATCCTCGATCAATTGTTGACAGCTTATGAAAAACGTACTAAGACAATTTGATTTGTTGAAGTGGGGACTGTTTGTGGAAATTGTCCTGAAGCACAGATCTGTTATATTTCAGCCGTATCTTGTGATGTACGTGGCTGATCTTAGATGAGTGTAATGTACCAGGTCCCTTTAAACCCTCCTGAAGCTGAAGGTAGCGTAGGATCTACTCGTCTGGCTTCCTCTTGGGCTTCTTTGGGTTGCGGGAGCGGCTCTTGGCCTTGCACAGTGGGCAGATGGGAGCGTTACGATGAATCTGCTGGTGGCATGACAGGCAAGCCTGGAGAGAGGGGGAGACATTTAGAGCAATCGCTTATATTACGTCTATGCTGTGTTGTACAGATAAGCAATCAACTTAGTAGGGTTGTATCTCGGTGTATCTGACAAAGCTAATTGTTTTATTTATTCAACTTTAGGGTGGTGTCTGAGTTTGTATTCTTACCATTTTCTCCAAATATGGTATCCTGGGAACCAGAGGAATCTGCAAGCTTATGTTTTATTTGCTCTGGCAGATGTGTCTGGTCCCCCTCCCATTGAGACACATTTCCAGCCAACCAGGCTGGATATCTAACATGGGGCGGGTTTGATACAATGCCTGTGCGTCACAGGCATTTTCATAAACAACCAAGATGGCTGCCGCTGATGTGGAACATTCTGAATCCGCTATGATGTCGGTATTGAACCAACTGGATGGTATATTTCTCTAAAAGAACAAACAAACAACTGCACCTGAAGCTTTTGCTGATAAGAAATGTGTGTGTGGCGAACATCCGACAGGTTTCTCTCAGCGCTACGTCACACTTTGGTTGGATGTAGGTTTATCCAATTGCGTCCAGCAGCATTTTGGTCTGCGCCGGCTGATAACGCCCCTCGGAAATCGAAAATTAACTGAGAGGTTCCAGACTATTTCACATGTGCAAATTGGTCCGGTGATGTCAGGCTACAAATATGGCACAACTAGCAGCCAATAACATCTTGGAAATTCACAGAGCTTTTTCATCATTAAGAAGAAAACTACAAAGTGCAGCCACACTGTGACATTGAAAATGGCTTAAATGTTACTTGCCCCCCCCCCCATCCCGTTTGCAGCCACTTTAGGTCAGTAAGACCAATACCTTCATAGGTGGGGGTTGCTGTCTGAAGGTGGCCGTCTGGCGCGCATCCTGCTTCCTGGAAACCTGAAGCTGCTGTGCTGCTGCTGCTGCGGCGGCAAGGGATTCTGGGATGGTGGGCTCATGCGGCTCCTTCTGCCACTCCGCTTTCTGCTTCTCAAAGTAACTGTTCAAAAGCACAGAAAGAGAGAAAGCCTGGCTAGCTGCGATTCTAATTTAGAGCTTATGAATCATATCACAGTTGAGATGATCCCATCTACGCTGTGAATTAAGAGATGTGAAGCGGCAAAACCAGATACAAAGGAAACTTCAATTGGAGAACATTATAGTCAATCTTGCACGTTCTCTTTTATGTACGACTCTGAGAAAAAGTACAGTCATCGTGGATGTGTATGCATCTGTGTGTGTGTGTGTGTGTGTGTGTGTGTGTGTGTGTGTGTGTGTGTGTGTGTGTGTGGGCAGGGGAGGGCTGGGAAAGAAATTTGGCCTTGGACTTTATGCCTGACTGGCCCATTTTCAAAAATAAAAAAAACGATATCCCATTTCTTTACGCTCTCTGGTTTCTCTCAAAATAGGGTTGTGATAGAGTAGAGTACAGCCAAAGCACCAAACAAAGTGTGTTTACAAGTGTCGCATGCATACGAAACACACATTTAAGTATTTCAAAGATAATACAGGTTTCTTTGATACGCATTCTGCCATTCTTGCTTTCAAAAAAGTTAATATTTCAGTTGCACTTTTTTGCTATTACTGTGGTGTAGAGTGCTCATTTTAATGCTAATATATCTCTCACAGAGTGTTGAAATTGGCCACTGGCCTGTGAGATGTGGTCTAAGTTTATAAAAGGTTGCTCCATCACACGGAGTAAAACGATAGCAGTGGGTACTATTGCCGTTAAAACTACCCTCGAATGACTTTGCTGGCTGCAAGATGTGCGAGTGATCATTTTAACATCATCGTACAGCTCTTGAGTTGTGTCTTTGAAGAAAAACCACTGACGAACAACAGTGATAAGCCCCAACCAACTACCAAGTATCTGAGAAACTCTGGGAACATCAAGGAGCATGCCACCAGGAAGGAAAAGAGAGACAACTACCATCTGGCCAGAAATGGACTTCATCTGAGCTTCCGCACAGTGCACAGCAGAACTGAACAGCTCGCCTGCAAACAGTGCTGTCAGCGTACAACCAAAAGTCTTTATATGGGAAGACAATTTCCATTTGCTGCCCATAAAACAACCCAACCAACCAAAGTGAAAAAGAACAATTCATTTAGAAAATCTTCTGTACTGTAATGTCAGAAAAAAATAGTCACGCAGAATCATTACTGGCGAAGCGGAATCTCAGATAAAAAGTCGTTTTTACAACTGCAGCACTGTTCTGTATTTATCGCTTGACGGTGCCAAGCACTGGGCTCCTCCTACCTCTTTCGCAATGTCCTACACAGCAAAATGTCTGTGGATGATAAAAATCAACAAGCAAACACAACCTGAAAGTCTCCTAGTTCAACACTGAGATTGACCCCACTTCCATATTCTAGCACCGCCAATCTCAGATTTAATTCATAGTAAACTGTCCAAACTCCGTACGGTTGACGGATGTCAGGCTGCAAGTATACTCGGCCGGGAGTCTACCTGTCAGCCCCCCTTGTTGTGCCTGCAACTTGTGTCTGAAGCTTGAAAATGGATTTATTGCCATTTTCTGAAGCCACAGAATCTGGACAAATGGCAGGGGCATTTTAGTTGGACCTAGATTTCTGAACAGACTAAGAGACCTGTCCATCACATGGACATATATATCAGAAACATTGTTCTCTTTAAGCCTTAACTTATTCAGATGTCGTCCACATTACCACCAAGACATTTTAAAGAATGTAAAGTTAGCTACAGAGACCCAGCCTGCGAGTAAAAAAACATAAGACTGTACATAAAGATGGACGACGTGTCTCCACTTGCTTCCACTGTTCAAAAAGGAAGCCAAAATATTCCAGATACAGGTTCTGTCGTCTTGCGCTGGTGAAGTCATTCGGAGCCAGAGTCTGCTGTAGTGATCCGATCGCCTGAACCAATCGCGAGCACACTCACAGTCATTAATCATGATGTGATAGTTTTTATAGCATCAAATAACTAATTAAAACCACACTTATCAGAGAGATTAACGCTTGAAGATACATCAGAATGAAAAGAACTACCTAAAATGAGAAAAACCATTTTTGGGAACATTTTATTTGACAATTGGGGAGCTGTCATGTCATTGTTTATATAGTCTATGGTAATGCTGGCATTTCTGAAGGTAATGCAGAGTTTTTAAGGTCAGCCTCTATAGCCATATAACATTTTATGGTACTTAAAGGGTCAGTTCACTAAACCATATTTTCCCCATGTAGTCATGCAGATATAATATATAATATAATGCTGTTGAGACTTCTGTTGCCACCCAAATACAATGGAAGTGAATGGAAATTTTCTTCTCTTCAAAGCATTATAAAAAGAAATAATTTGAAAACCATTTCCTTTCGGGAAGCAATGTCCCACTACCTTGAAAAGATCTCGCTGTCAATAGATTACACTGGGGCAATGAAAGCCTGCTCAACATTCCATAGAGATCAATCACAGAGACAAATCAGTCGGGTCCTTCAGACCACCGATGGCCGTAACATCATCCCCCACTAAAGGATGGGAAATGGACTGCTTCACAACCAAACTATTTGAAATTTTAATTCTCCATCATACTTTGGATTTGCTCCACCCCACAGTGAGTGAGGATAGGCTCCCATCATAACAATAAAAGCAAACAACATATGACACCATGGAGACGAAAGGACAAGGAACAGCTATTTGCCCTTGACATCTGAGAAATGTGATCCCAACATATGAGCCAAAACTTCTCTGCAATGCAGTGGACCCAGGTCCTCATGACCATGACCTGTCCTCTCCGCAGCTACCTTCAAAGACTTGAAGCTACTTAACCCGCTAATAAAATACATCACTGCCTTAATCTACGCCATCCATCCCTCCCCACCCAAGAGAACTGTTGCATCTATTTATAACCATGTTTGTGATTACTCGTGGCCTATTGCAAAATGTTGCACTACTTTGGTCAAGCTTGAGCGAAACCATAACTAATTCAGGCTGGAAAGCTTTTTGGAAATATTGCTCACGCCCTCAACTACACTCGACGGTCATTTTAATATCCACAATTATGCGGTGTCAAACGGTTGTAAATTGTATATTTAGCTTGTTGTTTTAAGTGACTGTCATCATAAATGTATCTGCTCAGACCACGTTTGAAGAATTCACAACAAACTAGAAATGTGCTGCTCACAGCCGCAACTTTAATGGTGAAAAATATCCATCTCTATTTGCTAACATAATAACATTGCGGACTCGGACAAAGGATCATGTAATCGTCAATTACGTATCAATGAACACTCATAGTCATCCTTAGATACTGTTGCTCCAGTAAACTACAAGCCAGAATTCATCAAAATATCCTTTTATATAAATATCAAAAATAAATCATTCATTGCTTTAAGCGTGCTCTTATTGGAGAGTTCAACACAGTATTGATTTGGTGCACGATGAATATATGAAGGATTTAAATTAAATTCCTTGACCAAGAAAATGCAGGCAAAAGCAAAGGATTTTCTTTTCTCATTAAGCCGATCGCTCGCTTTGATCCGCTTTCTAGCCCCGTGGACTTCACATCAACCGCATTCCTCTTAGACATGAAATGATGTAGCAACCAGATTGCTCTCTGTCTTCGGTTTGTGTCGGAATATTTCAAAAGGTTGCTTGTGTGCAACCTGTAATTTTTATATAGAACCATTTATTTTCTCAAAGTCTTCAATAATAACAACACATTAACAACAATCCAGTTTGGATTCTGTTGTTGCTGAATCACCCTGACCCAGTGTTGTCAGGGTGATGAATTAGATCTGTCTGATCGCTGCTGCAACTGCTGCTTGGTTGTAGTTCAGCATTGATACAGCTGACCTAAGTATCCTTATTAATAGACTGAAGCAATGGGTCAGTATTTAAAGGACTGCACTGGAGTGGTTCTCTTTGACTGGGCGGAAAATCCAACATTCTTTAAATGGGTTTATTTTCTCAAAGTCACTGAATACATGTGGTGTGCTGCAAGGCCCCATTCCTGGAAAAAAAT
Organism: Gadopsis marmoratus; assembly: GCA_036023855.1. Taxonomy (NCBI): domain Eukaryota; kingdom Metazoa; phylum Chordata; class Actinopteri; order Centrarchiformes; family Percichthyidae; genus Gadopsis; species Gadopsis marmoratus. Next base: position 14,309 of record JAVQJF010010811.1, read on the forward strand.
GCCCCTGCAATGCCATACAGACAGTATTTTACATTCACTGTACTTTGTGTTCATGAATTATGTGATTTTTACTGTTTATATGCAAAAAAAAAGAAAAAGAAGCAAAGGTAGATTTTTTTTTATATTTGGTCAAAAAATTAAAAACTGATCTACAGTAAGTGTCAATTGGCTGTAAAAAACACTATGTTAAAAAGAAACTCATGAGATCTAAAGATGATATAAAACATGGTTGTAAATACACTGAAAACTGTATGAAGCGACAGCTGTTCAAAAGAATTTTAGTTTCCTTGCATGCATGTATGTTTGCGTGTGCGTATACTGACTCCAGGGAGAGCTTCTCCTCTTCTTCGTTCAGGTTAGGGAGTCTGTGTAGACCCAAAGTCATTCTGAGGGCATCAACATGCTCCTTCAGAGGCTTGTACTCGTCGTGTAGCCGGCGAGTCGTTTCCAGCAGCTTATTCAGGTCGTTCTCCGACTGCTTGATGGTGCTCTCCATCTGAGAGGACAGGATTTCAGAAATACATATGTGCTTGATATACAGTAAGCTACTTCTGATTTGACCTAGTTATTATATTTTTTTACGCTGACAACAATAGACTGAAATTGCATTCACTATATCTTTATTGTGTGTTGTTGGTCTGACATTGCTATTCAAAATGCTGTTGCTAAATTGTACTCAATTGAAAGCTGGACTGAACTGAGAAGTAACACTTGCTAAACAGAGGGCGCTCTCTGAATGCAGCGCTCGCTCACCACGTTGATATCTGCATGGATGAGCCGCAGCTCCTCCACATGTGCCATCTTCTCTTGTAGGAGCAAATCCATCTCTTGCTTGTACTCTTTCAGGTGCTTCTCCTCGGACTCCAGAGCCTCAAACTCAATCTTAAGACGAGACTTTATCTTCTGCATCTGGACCGTCTTGTTCCTGCAGCCAGTGGCACAGAAACAAAACGGGAGAAAAAAAAAGACACCAGTTAGTTGTCTGTCAGGTTATTTCCCTCACAGATGAAAAAGAAAAGAAAAAAAAAAGATCAAAAACACTACACGCTCCTTTCCATCTGTCATGCAATACTTTTATAATGTGGTAACTTTCTTTATTACCTTCATATAGTAGGTTCATTACTTCTATAATGCTGCTACTCACTCACTCATTACCATGGATGTGTGCTTATTGATTTCATTTTATTACGTGTGCTCTTTACCTGTTATTTTACCTCTTATCTGCACTGTCCACCTTTTGCTGTAACTATGTCAATTTCTCCACTGTGAGACGATTAAAGGATTTCGGATTCTGATTTGAGTTTGTGTATAATAACGAATACATTAATAGACGCTCTGCATTGATGTTAAGCGAATGCCGAGTTAGGCTCCTAGAGCCGCGTATTAAGGTATCAAGTGAATGAATTACTGTGTTCTGTACTCTGATACTACACAAAGACATCAGAGCAAACTAACCGGCGTTTAGCGACTTCATGACAGGCCGATGAGCTTGCTAGCTACGTAGCTAGCTTACCCACGGAAATAATTAGCAGCGCACATCTGGCATTTTCTTGACACACATCTGGAATGTTGATGCGCGTGTGACCCGAAAATGCACCTTAACCACATCTTCTTCGTATCCGACCTTGCGATTTCGTGCGAACCCCGTCGGAAATAAGCTAAAACTAGAACAGCATTAAAAGAAAAAAAACCACAACCCTATTAAAGGCAGGGTTCGGCAGCAGACCGGCGGCTAATGCGAGCTAGCTCGGTAACAAAAGCGGAGCCAAGGGGCCGGTTCGTGGCCGCGGTTAACGTGGGCTAAGATAACGTTTCCCAGTTACGTGTCGAACATCTGACAACCATTTTCGTTTTATCCCACACGCACGTCTTACCGTATTTCCAATATATTTTCTAATTTGCACATTATTTCCTGTTCGTCCGCCATGGTCTAGCAGTCAGTTGTCGTTCAGCCGGCCAGCTCAGTTCCCCGCGAGGCCACGGTTGGGTCTCCTTGTTGACAAAAACACAATGGGCCGCGTGAGCGCGCGCGCCAGCACGCGCCCGCAAGTTGAAACCGGGGCCTGCGCGTGATGAGCAGCAGCGCGAGCCCTCTGCCACACACACACAGACACACACACACAGACACACAGACACACACAAACAAACACACATACACACACATACACACACAAACAAAGAGACACACACACACACACAGATATACACACACACACACACAGATACAC